>QXTE01000080.1:711085-975321 GCA_003942145.1 Platysternon megacephalum
CCAATGGGAGCTGCTGGAAGCGGCGGCCAGTATGTCCCTCGGCCCGCGCCGCTTCCAGCAGCTCCCATTGGCCTGGAGCGGCGAACCGCGGCCAGTGGGAGCCGAGATCGGCCGAACCTGCGGACGCGGCCGGTAAACAAACCGGCCTGGCCCGCCACGGGCTTTCCCTACACAAGCGGTGTCCCAAGTTTGGGAAACACTGTGCTAGGAGATAAACTGAGACCACAAAACTCATTCCACACAAACCTTCTAAACAACATTCATATATTAATGACTCTCAGGCACTACTGATCTAGAGTTGAATTCAAACCCATGACCTAGATATGTATCCCATTATTAATTTCCTGAACCATCTAATTACTCTTCCCCGTAAATCTTGACAGACTTCTCTTATTGGAGAGTCATGAAAGGAGGTTCATGAACAGACTCTGGTAAATCAGTCCTAGTTTGGATTGCTTATTGAAACTTCTAGCCTGTTTTCTTGCAATCTTAGTTAGGTCTCTTCTATTTTTACTGCCTTATTGCACAATGAACTTCGACATAATGATCTCTTTTAGGAAAAAAATTAAAGGGCGAGTGATGGGGCATATGCATGAGATCCTCAGGATCAAAAAAAATGTCAGTTTTATCTAACTAAAAAGTTGAGACAACTGTGAGGGCACAAGCATGGCCTGGACCAGCATCTGAAATACCAGCTAGTGTAAATATTAATAGCACCTTACCATATTAACTAAGAACTCAACCCTATCGGGACTAAAATGAGAGAGTAAAATCATAGCTTGGTTTCCTTGGTTTTTTTCCCACTCCTGTTCTCAGTGTATCTCCATATTATAATTGGTTCACTTGAGACCGAGCCAATGAAAACCCGATTTATTGTGGTAAACTCTCACACACTGAGCCACTAGGACTTGTGATTTTCATATAATCCCTTTCATATAATCCTATCCTCCCCCAGCCCTCCTTGGTGACTGATGTTTGCAAGCTGGATTCTGAGGGAATGGATGAGGACTGAGAGATGTGAATTGCTGATGGAAATCCCTATTATCTACTTATAAATTATTTCTGTACACTCAAGACGGGTGGGGGGGAATGGAAGTGTGATTTCAGTTTGAAGAGAGACCTGTGCTTAAAAAAAATATATGTATTCCACCAGAACTTGAGGATTGGCACGACTAGTTCTATTAGTTATTGTCTATATCAATCATACAACAAGCTGTTTGTTTGTTTTATTCCTTTCTCAACACATTCACCCCTACTACTGACCACCTGAGCTCACAGACACGGATGTGGAGCCCAGACCATGTATTTCTGTTTTTCCTGTTAGGGAAACCTCTGTCATATAGCACTGGGACACATGACCTGCCTCCCCAACCCCTCAGCTAGTACAATCTGAAAAGATGTAATTGCTACACTGAAAGATGTTCATAGGTTCCAAGGCCAGAGGAGACCATTGTGATCATCTAGTGTCTGACCTTCTGTATGACACTGGCCATAGAACTTCGCCATAATAATTCCTAGAGGATCTCTCTTAGAAAAATGTCCAATCTTGATTTAAAAATTACCAATGGTGGAAATCCACCATGACCCTTAGTAAATTATTCCAGTGATTAATTACCCTCACCATTAAAAATTCACACCTTATTTCCAATCTGAATTTGTCTAGCTTCAGCTTCTAGCCACTGGCTCATGTTATACCTTTGTCTGCTAGGCTGAATAGCCCTCTGTTATCAAACATTTGTTCCATATGAAGTATCTGTAATCAACTCACCCCTTAACCTTCTCTTTGTTAAGCTAAATAAGTTGATGTCCTTAAGTCTGTCACTAGAAGACATGTTTTCTACTCTTTTAATCATTCTCATAGCTCTTCTCTGAACCCTCTCCAATTTATCAACATCCTTCTTGAATTGTTGATGCTAGAACTGGACACAGTGTTACAGCAGCAGTCCTACCAGTGCCAAACACAGAAGTAAAATAACCTCTAGATGCCTATTCACGATTCCCCTTTATACATCCAAGGATCATATTCCCCCTTTTGGCCACAGCATCACACTGGGAGCTCATGTTCAGTTGATTATCCACCATGACCCACAAATCTTTTTCAGAGTTACTGCTCCCCAGGATAGTCCCACATGGAATGGCCTACATTCTTTGTTCCTGGATACATGTGGCGGTATTAGAACTCATATTTGTTGCTTGAGCTCAGCTTACCCAGCGATCCAAATCACTCTGTATCAGCAACCTATCCTCTTCATTATTTACCGCTCCCTCAATTTTTATGTCATCTGCAAATGTTATCAAGGATGATTTTCTGTTTTCTTCCAGATTGTTGATAAAAATGTTAAATAGTGTAAGTCCGAGACCCGATCAATTCCCGTTTGATCCCACTAGCCACAGACCTGCTCGATGATGATTCCCCATTTACAATTACATTTTGAGACCTATCTGTTAGCCAGCTTTTACTTCATTTAATGTGTGCCATGTAAATTTTGTATTGTTATCGTTTTTTAATCAAAATGTCAAGCAGTACTAAGTCAAATGCCTTATAGAATTCTAAGGATATTACATCAACACAATTGCCTTTACAAACCAAACTTGTAATCTCATAAAAAAAGATATTAAGTTAATTTCACAGGATCTATTTCCCATAATCCCCTGTTGATTAACATTAATTATATTACCATCCTTTAATGCTTTATTAATCAAATATTATATCAGCTGCTCCATTATCTTGCATAGGATTGATGTCAGACTGACAGGCCTATAATTACCCAAGTCAACCCATTTACCCTTTTTAAAAATTGGCACAACATTATCTTTCTTCCAATCTTCTGAAACTTCCCCAGTGCTCCAGAACTTTTTGAAAATTATCATTAACATTATTCCAGTGAACTCCTCAGCAAGCTCTTTTAAAACTCTTGAATGCAAGTTATATGGACTTGCTGATTTTAAAAGGTCTGACTTTAGTAGCTGCTGTTTAACAGCAAAGTTACCAGTGTAATGGAAAGAGTGTTATCATTATCATATGACAAGACTACATCATCTGTTTTTTTCTCACACATACAGAACAGAAATATTTATTGAACATTTCTGCCTTTTTGGCATTATTCTACCATTTCCATCTAATAATGGACCAATAGCATCTTTAGAATTCTTCTTGTTCCTAATATATTTATAAAACTCCTGCTTATTTTTCTTAACTCTGCTGGCCATAGAGTGCTTCTTATGTCCTTTTGCTTACCTTATCAATTTTCTATCATTCCTAGCTTCTGATTTATATTCATTATTATCAATTTGCCATGGCTTCTACTTGTTTTATATTTTTATTATTATTTTATATTGCTGCTCTAAACCAGGTTAGGTTTTTCACCAGTACAGACTTCTTCCTCAGTTAATAATATATGGAGATATACCTATCTCATAGAACGGACCCTCAAAGGTCATCATGTCCAGCCCCCTGCCTTCACTAGCAGGACCAAGTACTGATTTTTCCCCAGATCCCTAAGTGGCCCCCCCTCAAGGATTGAACTCACAACTCTGGGTTTAGCAGGCCAATGCTCAAACCACTGAGATATCACTCCCCCAGCTTTTTAGCCGTCTAGTAAATTGTTTTTAAACAATTTCCAATTATCATTCACATTTTTCTGATTAAATTTTTCCTCCCAGCTGATTTGGTTCATAATTGTTTTAATCTTTGTGAAACTGGCCCTTTTAAAGCACAAAGTATGTATATTATTAGTCTAGACTTTATTCTCTTTGCACATTATAAATGTGATCAGCTCATGATTACTTGTACCTATGCAACCATTAATTTTTAATTCTGTGATCAGTTCCTTTTTATCTGTCAAGATGAGGCCTAATATAGAATTCCCATACATTGAATGCAACACATTTTGAGTTAGGAAATTATCTACAACATATAGAAATTCTAAGGATGATTTAATACTGGCAATAAGAGACCTCCAGCAAATGTCACTCAAATTGAAGTCCCTCTGATCACACAGGTTTTTTCCCCTATGCATTACAGTATAAGTAGCCAGTCATCCTGTTCATTAGTGTGTTTTGGTGGTCTGTAGCAGAGACCAACTAATACTCCATCTTGTGCCTTTTCTGTTAGAACATTGATCCATAAATATTCAAGATCAGATGTTCTGGATCTGTTTGCTGCTATTGGACTCCTAGCCTTTCAAGATTTTGAAGACTGCTGGGTAATTGATAGAACTAGTTAGAAAATGAACTTTTTTCTCCCTATGGAAATTATGTTGAAAAAAAGAAAGTAATTTTTTCTGAAATTTCAGTAGAAAATTTCAACTTTTTGTAGAAAATGCGAGAATGATTCAATTCTTGGCAACTAAAATTTTTTGACTGAAAACTGCCAACATTTAAAAAAAAATTGGCCAAGCTCAGCTTAGCAGTTTTAGGTTTTCCAACAAAAAATAATAAGTTTTCAAGGAAAGCAAGCACATTCCACTAAAACTTTTGTTCCGTTTGAAACCTGATTCTTGTTCAAATAATGTTTTGATGGAAAATTTTCAGCTATTCCTAGTTATTTAGACTGATTGTGGCCCATGTGGGTTCTCATGGCTCAGAGTTAGGCGGGAACTGATAGACGCAATGATGCCTTTAAGGGGCCCGTGAAGATAATTGGAGATATGGCTGATACATGTGATCCTCAGCTAATCTCAGCCATACCTGGAAAGTGTTAAAGGATTTTATGATAAACACATCTTCTCTGTACCTTGCTAAGAAAGAAGCTCTGTAGCCAGTCCACATCTAGTACAGAGAACATGAAACAGTGTAAAGAATAAACTAGTGTCACAGGAGAACAGAAACAGAAGGAAAACAGCAACAAAGGTTGCCAGATCTCATCAACATGCCACTCTTCAATGCCCCCAGAGAACTTCAGCTTCACAGTGGATAAACTAGAAGCAGAATTTTGCAAGATTTCACATTGCAAACAAGCTCCACAAGGAAACTGGAGATATACAGGTATCTTCTTTAATTTATGCAGAGCATATCTTTAAAACCTTTGACTTTACATAAGACGGTCACAAAGGGCTGAAAGGGTTCTGAGTATGTCTGGTACATACTTTATACCTCAGAGAAATGTGATTTATGAAAGAGCATGTTTTCACCAGAGAATTCAACCACTTATCCAGTCAGGAAATGGAAACAACACCGTGTGACTTATCCAGCCATTCACAATGGAGCAGCACAGCTCAAATTTCCAATATTCCTGATCAACTGTTGAGTAAACTTTTTTTTAAAAGATGTCAAATCAAAATGGTAAATTAATTGGAGGAAATTGCAGTCCATTTGTGGATATGCCATAAGCAGGAAAAAGGCAAAATTCGTGGAATAAATAATTCATAGTGAATCATTTCCTCAGCTCTAGTTATTTGTTTTCATTTATTTCCTTTAAAAAAAAAAAAAACTGGATCATTCATCTTCTCTTTTCCCCTCTGTTAAGAGAGACATTTCAAATGTTTTTGATCACTTTGTGCATATCAAATGCTATTAGACATCATCATCACTCTGCCTCGTGAGAAGGAAGTGGAACTGTGTAGTATACACTGAAGTAAATAAACCTCATTAGCATCATTAACTCCAGGAATTGCAGAGTCAATAACATTAGTAACACCACTGAGAAGCACCTACTGTCATTACCACCAGTAGACACATAGGACCAAATTCAGCCCTGGTGTAAAGCCCTTACTGGCCTCACTGGAGTTACACCAGCTGTGAATTTATTCCCTGATGCTGACAAACCTAAGATGAAAGCATGAGTGTTTAAAACATAAATTAAATGGAAACAGGCTATAGAAGCCTTGGCATATTTCCCTCTAGGGCTATGAACCCAGTCCCAAAATGACCGTGTTCATGCAAAAAAACTGGAAAGTGAACCTAACTAAACATTGAAAGAGAAACTAACCAGACTCTTTTCATTGTCCAATCTGGGTGAAATGCACATATTAAAAAATAGTCTAAAAGTTGAAAAGGAATTTAGATTTTAAAAAATCTACTTCTTTTTAATAATTAAAGGGTTCTTGAATGCATTGTTGTTGTTTTGACACGGTGGTTGGGATCCTCAACTGGTGTAAATTGGCATAGCTCCATTGACTTTGATAGCATTATGCCAGTTTGCACCAACTGGGGATCTGTCCCCGTCTCTTTAATTTGCCATAATACAGGTCACAAAATTCTCCACCGCTGCACGCATGCTACTACAGCAAATGTCTGACATGTGGCAATATAGAGATCATATACCAAAATTACAACATGAGTAGCTGCTTTTATTTAGATCTCTTTTGCATTTCAGTGGGCCAGTCATCTACAAAAAAAAAAAGATTACTGCCGCAAGGGTACAGACAGTATGGAGAAACATAAACCACAACTCTGTATTTTGCAAATGACCCTGCATGGGGATGTGGGGGAGAACTCAGGCGCAGAATCCTGTTGCTTGTATTACGGGAGCACAAGTTGCAAGGGAGTCAAATTGCTGTCATTGGTGCCAAGAGGCCTAGTGGATAAGGGGCCTGGCCAGTTCCCAAGTCCTGCTAGTTTTCAGTGCAAGTAAGAGGGTTTTACCTTACTTCGCATTTACAGTTGCAGGGGCACGAGGTAAAGGGACTTGCTAGAGGACATACGGTGACTGAGCAAATGTTCACATAAGTACTTAATCACATAAGTGATCACATAAATGATCTGGAAAAAGGGGTAAACAGTGAGGTGGCAAAATTTGCAGATGATAGAAAACTACACAAGATAGTTAAGTCCCAGGCAGACTGCGAAGAGCTACAAAAAGGTCACGCAAAACTGGGTGACTGGGCAACAAAATGGCAGATGAAATTCAGTGTTGATAAATGCAAAGTAATGCACATTGGAAAACATGATCCCAACTATACATATAAAATGATGGGGTCTAAATTGGCTGTTACCACTCAAGAAAGAGATCTTGGAGTCATTGTGGATAGTTCTCTGAAAACATCCACTCAATGTGCAATCAAAAAAAGCAAACAGAATGTTGGGAATCATTAAGAAAGGGAAAGATAATAAGACAGAAAATATCCTATTGCCTCTATGTAAATCCATGGTACACCCACATCTTGAATACTGCGTGCAGATGTGGTCGCCCCATCTCTAAAAAGATATAGTGATTGGAAAAGGTTCAGAAAAGGGCAACAAGAAATGATTAGGGGTATGGAATGGATGCCCTAGGAGGAGAGATTAATAAGACACTGACTTTTCAGCTTGGAAAAGAGACAACTAAGGGGGGATATGATAGAGGTCTATAACATCATGACTGGTGTAGAGAAAGTAAATAAGGAAGCTTTATTTACTCCTTCTCATGACACAAGAACTAGGGGCCACCAAATGAAATTAATAGGCAGCAGGTTTAAAACAAACAAAAGGAAGTATTTTTTCACGCAACACATAATCAACCTGTTGAACTCCTTGCCAGAGGATGTTGTGAAGGCCAAGACTATAACACAGCTCAAAAAAGAACTAGATAAATTCATGGAGGATAGGTTCATCAATGGCTATTAGCCAGGATGGGCAGGGATGGTGTCCCTAGCCTCTGTTTGCCAGAAGCTGGGAATGGGCAACAGGTTGGATCACTTGATGATTACCTGTTTTGGGGCACCTGGCATTGGCCACTGTCAGTAGACAGGATACTGGGCTAGATGGACCTTTGGTCTGACCCAGTATGGCCGTTCTTACATTCTTATGTACTTGTACCCATGGGCCTCCTGGTTGCATCTCAGTTCCTGCTCTGACCATAGACCATACAATCTTCCTGAAGCACATGGGATGCTGCATCTGACTTCCTAAGATTCTGCTCATTGCCAAAGGAATTTTAAATATAAAAGTTAGATGTGTGTGTTGTACCACGTGTAATCCAGCAGTGAAAGGGTTACGCGACTTCTGCAGTGTAACACATGGGCTAAGTCTGCTGTGCTGTGTTCATATTGGCTACACAGGCTTGGGAGTCAAACTGGTGCATGTTAGTTTCATACACTTGCAAAGTGCATTGCCCCAGTCAAACAGCTGATCTACCAAGGATAATCACCTGCTTATAGCTGGTGAAGTTTACCTCACCGGGTAGAGGTCTTTGCTTTGGTGCTGGGTTCAAACCTTGATGGTGACCCATTTAATGAGAATCATTAGATCTAGCATAGTTTTCTAAGAACATTGATCTGTACCTGTCACAGGGTGGACTGGGCTCTTTAGGAGGAAACTGATCCAGCCCACCTGTGACTCATTAACTGTTTTACAATGGAGTCTGTTAGAGGGTAGCTGGTCTCTATAAAGGGCCAGAGAGGAAGCTGGGGGCAGAGGTAGCTGTAGAGACCAGAAGGCTGCAGGCGAGAGTGAGGCACCAGGGAACAAGAGTCCATCCAGATAGGGCTGGGAGTGGCCTGCCAAAAACTGAGAACTGGGAATATTATTTGGGGATTTTGAGTTTTGTTTGCAACTTTCGTTATTCATAGATTCCAAGGCCTGAAGGAACCATTGTGATAATCTAGTCAGACCTCCTGTATAACACTGGCCATAGACCTTCCCCAAAACAATTCCTAGAGCAGATCTTTTAGAAGAACATCCAATCTTGATTTAAAAATTACCACCACTACCCTTTGTTATTTGTTCCAATGGTTAATTACCCTCATTGTCAAAAATTTATACCTTATTTCCAGTCTGAACTTGTTTAGTTTCAACTTCCAACCGTTGGATCATGTTATACCTTTCTCTGCTAGATTGAAGAGCCCTCTATTAAATATTTGTTCCACACATAGTCATTTATAGACTGTAATCAAGTCACCCCTTAACCTTCTCTTTGTTAGGCTAAATCAGTGGTTCCCAAACTTGTTCCGCCGCTTGTGCAGGGAAAGCCCCTGGCGGGCCGGGCCGGTTTGTTTACCTGCCGTGTCTGCAGGTTCCGCCGATCGCGGCTCCCAGTGGCCGCAGTTCGCTGCGCCAGGCCCATGGGAGGTGCTGGAAGCGGCGCGGGCTGAGGGACATACTGGCCGCAGCTTCCAGCGGCTCCCATTGGCCTGGAGCGGCGAACCGCGGCCACTGGGAGCCACAATCGGCCGAACCTGTGGACACGGGAGGTAAACAAACCGACCCGGCCCACCAGGGGCTTTCCCTGCACAAGCGGCGGAACAAGTTTGGGAACCACTGGGCTAAATAGATTGCACTGTTTGAGTCTATCACCACAAGGCACGTCTTCTAATCCTTTAATTCTTGGAGCTCTTCTCTGAACCCTCTCCCATTTATCAACATCCTTCTCAAACTGTGCGCAGCAGAACTTGGAGACAGGATTCCAGCAGAGGTTGAACCAGTACCAAATATAGAGGTAAAATAACCTCTTTACTCCTACTCAAGATTTCGCTGTTTATGCATCCTGGGAACTCATTAGTCCTTTTTGTCACAGTGTCACATTGGGAGCTCACGTTCAGCTGATTATACACCATGACCCATAAATCTTTTTCGGAGTCACTGTTTCGCAAGATAGCATCCCCCATCCTATAAGTATGGCTTACATTCTTTGTTCCCAGATGGATACATTTACATTTAGCCTTATTAAAATGCATATTGCGTTCTTGTGCCCAGTTTACCGAGCGATCCATGTCGCTCTAAATCCGTGACCTTTCCTCTCCTTTAGCAAACAGGGGCGGCTAATGGGAGTTTCACGAGGGACTCCTCCAGGTGAAGGAGGAGCGACTATGTGACCCTTGGGGTGAGCTTGTTGTCCATTTGTTTGTTTGTTGTGCGCCTGCTAGGCTAGGTTGAGGGTTTAGTAATGAGACTCTAGCCTGCTATCTTTTGATCTGTAACCCCTTTAAAATCCCTTGGCAAGTGGGTGGGGCTAGCTCAGGGAGAAGAGGGATTTAAAAAGCCAGCTCCTAAGTGACCAGAGGCGCTAGCGAGGGAGTTAGAGAGGGGGTGCGAGAGACAGATACACCTAACAAACATACTCTACACTTAGGCCAACAACCCTCCCAAAAAAACAAACAAACAAAAAACATCGCAAGGGTAAATATAATGCAGGCAGAAGTCCAGCAGCAGAGTGGGGGCTATCCAGTTTATTGCATGGAATGCAGGATGTGTGATTACCTGCCTTGTGGGAAGGTGGCACATGTGTGTATTTGATGCAAGCAGCTCATGGCCCTCAGGGCTCTGGAGACCAGGGTGGCTGAACTGGAGAAGCTAAGGGAGACAGAGAGGTACATCGAGGAGACTTTCCAGGACACAGTAGAGCTGTCCCTCCCCCAGCCTGACAGCCTCTGTGCTGTTGACGAGGGATGAAAGTCTCAGGGAAGGAGAGCACCAAACTGAAGTGAAAGGAAATGATCCCATAGTTAGGACTCTCCTTCCAAATGATGTCATAATATCACCTCACATTGAGGATACCCCTCCAGGGGAGGAAACCCCAGTTACTAGGAAGAGACAGGAAATAATAATCATGATCACTTGTACTAAGCTACCATTAACTTTTAGTTCTGTGATCAGTTCCTCTTTATCTGTTAGGACAAGTTCTAATACAGTAGTCCCCTGTGTTGGCTGCAACACTTTGAGTTACAAAATTGTCATCTATAATGTTTAGAAATTCCAAGGATGTTTTAGTACTGGTAGCATGAGTCCTCCAGCATATGTCACTCCACTTGAAGGCCCTCATGATCATGTAGGTTTTTTCCTACACATTTTTGACGTAGAATACCAATGCCCTTCCCCTTTTGCCCGCTTGATCCCTCCTAAATAGATGCCAATAGTGTGAATCATCCCACCAGGTTTCGGTAGTACCAACTAGATGGAATTTACGCTCATAAATGAGCAATTCTGGTTCCTGTTGTTTTTAACCCAGGCTTCTAGCATCGGCGCATCAGTAATTAAAGAATTGCTTCTCCATGTCCTTGGATTCCTTGATTAATTTTGTTCTCAGCATCTCGATTCTGTGCTGACTGCTCACATCTTCCCTCTTTTTACCCTCCCCTTTTGCTATTAATTTAAGCCAGCCTGACCTCAGGGAGATTGGTCCCCCTTCTACTGAGGTGGAGGCCATCCAAACTATACAGGACCTCTCTCCCCATAGAAGATGGACCAATGTTCCACAAAACCAAAATCCTTTATCCTACATTAGCTACCTGGCCAGCAATTCACTTCCAGAATCTTCTGCTTTCTGTCTGCCTTCACTCATGGGACAGGAAGGATCTTGGAAAAGATTGCTTGAACATTCTTCTTCTTCAGCATGCTTCTGAGTTCCCTGAAGTCATCTGCTGTCTGCAATATGTCCCGCAACTCAGTATCATTAGTGCCAATATGAACCATCACCAATGTATCCTTACTTGTCGACTTCAGAAGCCTATCCAATCTTAGAGTGACATCTCGTGTCTCAGCTCTGGGAAGGCAGCACGCTGTCCTGTTGTCTGCCTGTCCCTTGCAGAATGTTCTTTCTAGTCTTCTGAGTATATAGGCATCTTCCAAAGTTCCCACGTTGAAGACCTGGTATCGATTTGAAACTTTTAGCTATGTGGAATTCCTCTCAGTCCTCTTCTCTCTGGTGGCCAAAGCCTCCACATCCTCATGTGTATTAATAAACCCAGCCTCTAAGGAGGCGTGTTTGCACAGAGAGAAGTCCGTATGTGTAATTTATTGAGGAACCAGGAAGAAGGGAAACAGGCAGGCTGTCGCAGAGCTGCCCCTGTTCATGAGGGGGAATGCGGGAGGCATCTGACCCTATTACAGTACCAGGTGGCAGAGTTAGAGATCTGCAGACTTTTCTTTTTTCCATTTTCTCTTTGTTTTATTAAAAAAAGAAAAACTTAAAGGAAAAAATAAAGAAATGAAAAGGGGGAAGCGTGTTATAAGGTTACACAACTGAACATTCAAAAGTCAAGAAACACAAACACTCAGGGGAAATGCACAATTTTAACTTCTGCTTTCACATACACATTACACAATAATGCTTGTATTGGCTTAAAAAAAAATCTGTTATATCAGAATAGTATGTTAGCCATAGACTCTACTGTAATGCCCATAGTTAGTCTATATTTTAATGCATAGGAAGTAAGCAACAGAGTTGTGTGTAGAGCTGGTTGAAGAAGGGAGTTGATTTTCATAAAAATTTCATCCCTTTTCTTCCGTCAAAATTTTGATGAAAAATTTAATTTAAAAAAACAAATTTTGGTAAATTTCCAATTGCTCTATTTGTGTTCAGCCTTATTTTTCACATACCCTGACTTGTAAATGTGATGAGAGTATCCTGAGTGTTGCTTTAATGTCACCTTCTCCTTTGGGGATTATTGTTTTCATTTTCACATATCATGGGCCGGCGCAACCCATTAGGCGACCTAGGCAGTCGCCTAGGGCGCTAATATTTGGGGGGCGCCGGCACCCCGGTCGTCGGCGGAATTTTGGGGGCGGGACCTTCCGCCGCCTAGGGCGGCGAAAAAGCTGGCGGCGCTCCTGCACATATCTGCCATTCCATTGTCTGGCCAGAAGTGGAATTGAATAAACACATTGAGCAGGATCTACCTGGGGCAGGCAGAGCACAGCACATTAGTGAACTTTACAGATCACACCCCTCTGATACACTTTGCTGTGCCATGTAGCCAAGTCCTCTGTTACTGAACTTCAGCCACCCCACTGCCCCCCGCCCCCACTGTATAATGTTCAGTGTTAAAAAACAAGGGGGGAGGGATAGCTCAGTGATTTTAGCATTGGCCTGCTAAACCCAGGGTTGTGAGTTCAATCCTTGAGGGGGCCATTTAGGGATCTGGGGCAAAAATTTGTCTGGGGATTGGTCCTGCTTTGAGCAGGGGGTTGGACTAGATGCCCTCCTGAGGTCCCTTCCAACCCTGATGTAAAAAAAAAAAAAAACACACTGTGTGTTGGGTTTTAGCATTTAGTTTGATTCTACCTTTGATAACCACAACCTGAAGCATCTGCAATGTGCCAGTGGCATTCTGTCAGGCAGCCTAAAAGATTTTCCCCAGCCCTGATGCTTTACAAACTAAGCTCCTTTTGTTCTTCTATAACGAGCTAGCGGTCAGACCCAGAAAAAAACAGCAGAGAACAACGTTGTCGATCACTGAGCATTCCCTGGGCTGGTGCCATTGAGTTGGTTACCTATAAACTACCACGTGTGGTTAACTTCCCGGGTTCTCTTCAGTGACTATTGCGTTGGATTACTTTAATGGGTCATAGATGCTGATTGCATCATAAATACAGAACCTCCCTTGACTAAGGCTGAAAAATGAAGTTGCACATACAGCAACTAAAGTGAGGCATAGCCAAGTCATGGAATATGCATCCTTGGTTCTTGTCTTAAAACACTATCAGCCTCTTTAAGNATATATATATATATATAATCTTTTTTTAAAAGAACAGGTATTATAAACTCCTGGGAGAAATATTAATTTGCACCAAGGTGAGTGGCTATGACTGAAGGTCAACTGTAGGAAATGATATTATGGTATAAAAACGTAAGTAGCTCATCAGTTTTGCTAAGTATTGGAGATATTTCTGTTATACAGCAATCTGCGACATTGGCCTGGATTTCTAAGAGAGAGAGCCATAAATGAGAACAACTTCATTATTTCAGTGTATTATCTCAGTCTTCTGCGGGGTAACTAAGAAGCTTTTTATATTGACCTTTCCAGCAATGGCCCAAGGCTCAACACAACATGGAAATATTCATTGTCACTAAAGAACTGCTGAGCTACTTTTCGTTGTTGTGGGTGGAGAGAGGGCAGGTTATCACGTACTCAGATGCACTGAAATATTTCTGCATAATGTGCTCTTGAAGACCCTCAAAGTATACTGGTAGCCAGGGGTTATTTCCAGTCCTGCCATAAGATTTCACTACTCAGAGGCTGAATTGCCATGTGTTATGGCGGTAGCATCTGCTTATTTAAACGCCAATGTTTCAAATGATGGCCCTCCTGCCACTTCTTACACGGAGTCTCCGTGATTGAGATGGGGAATTTAGTTGAGAAGAGAGGAAATGGGAAGAGGTGGATCGTCTCCATTTCCCCCCCTTGTCTTTTAAACTTATGGAGAGGAAACTGTCTTCACCCCAGTAAAGGCAGAGACCAAACTTTTAATGAGGAAAGAGGCCAGCAGGATTTAGAGTCATTTGTGCAACCTGGAGACATCGAACACATGTATGAAAAGCAACATGACCAACCACAAATGTTCAAAAATCATGAGCTGGACCTCAAAAATCATGAGATTGTCTTAAGAATCACATTTTCAGGCTTTTCTCTGTAACCATGAGGGCTAGAAACTTACTTGTTTTAAAATGAAAGCTTGATTCCAGGAGCTGGGGTTTTAAGTCAAACATTAAATATTGTGAGACTTGTGATAAAATCACAAGAGCTGGCAATGCTGGCAAAGTGGAGAACCACTGCAACTAGACATGGGATTGAAATGGAAGATCCAGGCTGAGGAGGAATAAATATACAATGTCAATCATACAAAAGATGGATCTAAAGCTGTTATAGCCCAGGAACATAAGCCCCTATTCAGCAAATCACTTGACCATAATCTTTATTTTAAGTCCCATGTAGAACAGCCTGCATGGAACCTTGGGGGAGGAGGATGGTTTTCAGGAGGAAGATTTTGGAAGGACACCAGGAAATCAGGCTCGATGTAGATGGCTAGGAAAGTTAAGTGGCAGCTGGAGCAGCTCTGTAAATAGTTGCTTTACTAAAGATCCAGTTTAATGTAATAACAGTGAAATGTCCCCTCCTGTCATCACCCAGCACATGGGACATGAAGCTTCATGGGGGCTTAAGTCCATTGTTACTGACTCTCGCAATTTTATCATGAGTCTCACTATATTTGGTGTTTCTCTTAAAGCCCTAGCTACTGGATTCATGTGATTAGGTGAGAATCTAAGCTTTCACTTGAAAAATACGTTTCTGTCTCTTGTGGTTATGGAGAAAAGTTTAAGAAGTGACCTGAGTGCACCCTAAAGCAAATAAAAAGAATCAATTTTTTTTAATCTCATGATTTTTGGCAGGAACTGACTCCAGGTTTTTTAACATCTGGGGTTGGCAACACTGTAAGTCCCAAGCACTTGCTTAAGTGCTCTGTTGAAATGGGGCCTTAGACTTGTAACTAGTTTCACAGGTGGAGCCAGGAGATTCCAAGATTAATATCATACATAGCGCATTGGCTGAATGGCAAATCTCAAGATTAATGAACACCAGTTTCCAGCATGTAAGATTTAGAAATCTCCAATGGATGAACGGGGAGCTGTATCATGAGTGATTAAACTGCAAAGCTTTCCGTTTGGTCTGTAGTGAAAAAGAAGAGGTCAGGTATGTTCTACATCTGTTGTTTTGACACATTTTCACCTTTATGATTTCCTCTCTCCCTGGTCTCCTTTATTTATTTACTCTGGTTCATTAACCTTGTGAAAGTGAATAGCCCCAGAACATCAATTTAACCTTTAACCGTCTTCAGAGTCCTAGTTTTAAAAAAAACCATCCTGAGGCCATTGAATACCCATAGCAGTGAGAATGAACAGCTTGACTGGGGGGAGAACAATACAGGAATCAGGAGAATATTTAGGCTACACCTACACTACAGCATGTACAGCGGCGCAGCTACACCAAATCAGCTGTGCCACAGTAGCGCTTGTGGTGGACATGCTCTAAGCCAACAGGAGAGAGCTCTCCCATCGGCTTGATAACTCCCCCTCCGCAAGAAGTGGTAGCTATGTTGTTAGGAGAAGCTCTCCCACCGACATAGCACTGTCTACACCGGCGCTTAGGTCGGTGTAACTTATGTCACTCAGGGGGGTGGATTGTTCACACCCCTGAGTGACGTAAGTTATACCAAAGTGACCTGTAGTGCAGACAAGGTCTATGACTTATCGCTAAATTCGAAGGGTTGAGAACTTTGTACTCCACTGGGTGAGTCTGTAGAACTCAGAGAGGCCACATGTTGTTCTGGTCTACAAAATAAGTGTCCTTTCTGCCTAAAAGGAATGATTGTGTTTTGTTCCATGGCAAATAGACCAAGCCCCTGCCAAGGTGACTGAGTGACTTTGCACTGAAGTAAGCGCCAGTCGTTTCTTTCCCTCCTGTGCTCTCTCTCAGAGGCAGTTCCCTTTGCTCCTGCTGGGTCATTTCTCCATCACTTCCACCTGGAACTTGGCCGAACTCTTGTTTTCCCTCATAGCTGTGCTCCATAGCACAGAAGCGCCTTCCTGTCCATCCTCTTCCTCCTCTGTTTGGCAGTTCCGTGGACCTGTGGTGCCTTCACACAACCTGCCCCTATTCTCACCCATTTTTAAAGAGGCTGTAATTGTCTACATGCTAAGTTGGCTTCCCAAATATGGTAGAGTCCGGGAGAGAAAATATATCTGGGATACTCTTTTAGTGGTAGTCAAAGAGCAATGTAAATGATGGATTCTCTTAACCTGAAGGTTTTAAACCATGATTTGAGGACTTCAGTAACTCAGCCAGAGGTTATGGGTCTATTACAGGAGTGGGTGGGTGGGGTTCTGTGGCCTGCAATGTGCAGGAGGTCAGAGTAGATGATCATGATGGTCCCTTCTGGCTTTGAAGTCTATGAGCAATGAGGTTGCTAATAACAATTCCAACAAAGATATGCAGCATTACTGTATTCTCTTAGTAACAAGTCCTCTGCCTATATAGCTAGGCAGAGCACTCAGGTGATGCACTGGGGGAAGGGTATGAGGCTTCCTTCTCTCCATGAGGACACAGAGAAATTGTATTGAATTAGCCCTGAGTGTCCCTGGGGAATGTCCATACTGGAGAGGTAAAAATAATGGATCCATGCATTAGTAGATGCTCCAGACTGTCACCCAACCCACCCACCATGACCCACTCTTGCAGGAGCTGGGCTCTGCTTGTGTTGGAGTTTTCACAGGCCACTGGAATCCAGCCCTCTCTACCTCTTGGAACCAAACCAGTTCCACAGCCTGAGGGGGCGGGTCCTTCACAACCTCATAGAAAGGGGCTGGATGGGCCCCTAACTCTAAAAGACAGGAACATCTCAGTAACTCCCAAACTAAACTGCTCCTCCTGCAGGTACACTCCTTCAAACACCTGTCCCTGAAGGGAGCTTTGACTCCAAGGCATGGCAAAATGAACACTGTCCATAGCTCCTAGCTGATGCATTGATATGACTGCATGGTCAATTCCGAACAATTCTTACTCCATAAGAAGTATTGCCAACTCCAAGCATTCAAAAATCAGGAGGGTTTTTTTTAACTAATAAATTGTTGGTTCTTTTTATTTGCCTTCTGGATTTTGAACCTTTTAGGGTGCACTTGGGCTGCAGTTTCAAGCTTTTCTGTGCAACCACAAGGGCTAGAAACTTACTTTTCATTTAATGAAAGCCGAGATTATCCTGTATTCACTTGACTCCAGGAGCTGGAGCATTAAGAATAACACCAAATATTGCAAAATCAAATATATAATGCTCACTCTCTTGAGATGTCTTAGAAGATCCATAGTTATGGTTGCATTTAACTTTCCACTCCCTTAACGAGGCATAACAATTCCCAGCCATAGACTCAAACTGGACTGTTCCAGTTTTGACAAACTGGAATGACTAGGTCCTTGTCCCACTCCTGACATCTCACAGAAAGCTACACATAGAGACTTTGGACATTTTTGAACATTTTGATTGTAATGCAGAGATGGACCTGAGCCATTGACAGATGGGTGACAGATTCTGGGCTCTCCCTACTGACACCTCTTAGTACTTTACTCTGCAAATAGACTTCAGTGGGATTTCTTGTGGAGTAAGGTGCTACCCAGCTATGACGATAGGCCCCAAAATTTGGATCTGGACCCAAAGTTCCTGGGTTCTGTACCTTTTAGAGAACTTGCGCCAGCCATGAAGTCCAGATCCAGATCCCCAGAGATCAGAGATTTTTGGGTCTAGGTTTTGGTTCAGACCCTTTTTTAATATAATGCAAATTTAAGAGTATGAGATGAGAGGTTGGAAAGAATAGGTTGTAACTGGTTAATTCACTTTCAGATTCAGGTAAATTTGAATTCCAGCTGAAAACTGAATTAAATCATTCCTTGATGGAGATTTGTCACTTACTTTAAAGGGACTTTTATTTTTTACAAATAGGTTAGGGTTTTAGTAAAGAGAAAACACAGGACTGGAAAGAGCTTTTACTTCCCAGCACAGATTGGCAGATGCAGCCTTGAAACAGGAAACCTAAGAGCCGTAATGTTCTTCTGTGTGAAAATCAAGGTCACTGATGAATTTGAGGAGAGCAAGGTGAGAGGATCAATCATGTCCCCAGCAGAAGCAAAGAGGTGTGCCTGCTCTCTTTAACACTAAATGCGAGGAATACAGGAGGTAGTTACAGGAAGATAGTGTCTGCAGTGATAAAGCATCCTGTAAACCTTGCAATTCTGTGCTTCGGCGAAGTATGACAATACTGCAGCAGCAGTGGCACATGCCAAATTTGATCGACAGCTAGCCATGGAGAAGAGCGAGTGCAGGAATGGAAGGGCTGCCATCCACTCCTTGAAGCTCGAACGTCAGGCACTGATATATGCTGCTGCCCCTAACGCAGTTATGATTTACCAGGGAGTTATGCGACAGCACAGCTCCTCACATCTGGAGAGTGGGAACAAACTAGTGACTCCGGGTACACTCAGGTTTCAAGATTAACAGCAACAGCAGAGTCGACTGCGCTGCAGCCACAAAGTCAGCTGCAGAAATCAGGTCATGGGATTTGGCACAGATAAGTAACCAGAGTTCAGATTTTAATCTGAAGCTAATCCAAATCTCTTGGATCTACTTAATTAGGCAGGAAATCTCAGAACAACAACTTTCCTCGAGGCATTTTGGCAATTCCAGTTCTAGTCCCTGCAGGAATTTATAGGCTTGAAGGCAACACAAAAATTAAAAATATTTGGAGGGGGCGCGGGGGGGGGAATTTACCAAGCTTTACAGAACATCAGAAATGGTTCATTGTGTGAACTGGCACAAACCATCCCAGTTCTCCTTTAATTTCAAAGCACTTGACCTTGATTCAGTGATTATCATTTTAAAGAGTCAGCAAAACCAAAGCATCTAAGGTACAACCATTATTTTCTATCCTAAATCCAGGAAATACTATACTGCTTCAGATAGCACAGTGTGATAGCAGTTGGGAGATGAGATCAGCATCCTTATCTCAGCGATTTGTGCTTGAAAGCAAGTCATACTTGGCATCGTCGTAAGGCAAGATCAGGACATCACCGACAGAACTTGCAGTGACTCTTCTAACTTAATAGGGAAGCTTAAAACAATCAAGGCCTCATTTAAAATGTGTCATGCTGACGGGAAGGGAGGCGTCAAACTGGTCCTTCTGAAGATGCTGATTTCACTCTGACAATCGAGCTGGCGTCCAGGCCCAATTCGGCTATGTAGTGTGACCCTTGCACAAATCCCTAACCCTCTCTGTTTCCTCGTCTGAAGAATGGGCATAAAACAGTTGCCAAGAAACTCTGCTGCGCCAGGATAGTCCTTCCGCTCTGGTCAGCCAGCTGGGAAAATGAGAGGGAGAAAGCAGCAAAGAGAAAGTAGAGGATATGGGGGCAGGGTTTTGCTGTTTATAAATTCCATGCCTCCTGGATCGGAGTGGGGACTTTACTAGTGGTATCTGCAGGCAGAAAGATGGCAGCTAATAGCTAATTAGCTAATAGCTAATAGCAGAAGGCAGCTAATAGCAGGGCCCTGCGGGGGGATGGGTACCCTAAACAATGACAGGGAGAGAAAAACCTGGCTCATTCCCAGGGGAGGGAGATAAGTGAGGGAAAAGCTTTAAGGCCCCCTTGGTTTACAGAGAGTGGGGGAGGAGGCCCATGCCCCCCAGCCCCTAGTTGAAAGTCCCCTGAAGTTGCCAGAGGCTGGGAATAGGCCTGCTAGCTAAGGGGAGGGGAGGGGCTGAGGAAGGAGGTTTTTTTTAATTATCTCATCAATCAAAATAACTAAAACAAATAAAAACTTAAGTCCCTCACTCTCTAAGATGCTTCCACAAAGTTCCCATAGGGAAAAACGTCCTGGGGCCTAAATGGCTCCAATCCCACCCCCGTATGAGCAGGTTCAGCTCCACTAGAGTGTATAGGAGTTGTGTCTGCGTACACCACAGCAGAATTAGACCAGCCCCGTCATGGGCCTGGGGCTTTATTTTAAAATATTAACCCCCCCCCCCCCCGTATCTCATCACTCAAGGGGAGAAGAGCAGTTTTATACGTTCCTTCAGTAAACCCCAATATTTCTCTAGCATCATTGGAAAGGTAACAGATAAAGGCTTTGTCCCGAACTACCAGAGAGCCTGCTGCTCCCTGGGCCGTGACACCATGCTCGAGATGAGCAGAAGCACTTGTGCTGAAGCCCCACAAGTCCATATGTATACAAGGCCTGGCATTCTCAGTAGGAGCCTGGCACAGATTACACTAGCCCTTTAAGAGGAAGCATGGTCCAGTGCTCCTCTGACTCATCAGCTGCCTCCCAGGTAGGTTTAAAAGAGGGTACCTGGGCCCTAAAGGGTGAGTTAGGGCTGCCTGCGTGCACAGATTGGAGGAGTGAGGAAAGGGGTAGGTGAGAGCTGCCTGGGAGAGACAGATTCTGCAGAGAGCAGACAACTGTGCAAGCCCTACCTAGGCTGGTAGAGGGGCTAGTTTGCTGACTGTCCTGAGCAAGAGAGCCAGGAGCCAGCAGAGGAGTTAGTTTGCTGACCTTCCTGAACTGAAGAGCCAGGGTGGGGAGGCTAAGGGCTGAGTTGTTAGACTGTGTTTGTGTAGAAGACTCTCGGGGGAGTAGCTTGGAGAGTGGGGGCCTGGAAGAAGAAGAGAAACTGGGAACGGAGTGCTCAGGAACTGAAAGGGATGTGCCCTGGAAGTGATGCCCCAGGAGAAAGGAATGGAAAATTGCTGTTGTACCTTGATGTGTAGTGTGGGTTTGATGGGAATGCTTTTCCTACAGGGGCTTGGGGGAATGATTGCACTGGTGTACATGAATAAATTGTGTCCAGGGTGAGACTTTGTACTGAACATTGAAAGAGGGTTCCTTCCATGGACATGACAGCCCCTGTGGGTTTGGAATTGGCTCCACACTCTGGAGCCAGCAGACAGGGAGGGAGACAGACAGATGCACACAGACCCAATGCACACACTGCTGTCTGCTGTGCTCACCTTACTGTTCTGGCTGCAGAACTGAAAGGGAGATGAAAGTGAGGCTTTGCACTGGGGGAAGGGGGAGAGCACAGAGCCCCCGAAACATTTAAAGGGACAGGACATCAGGCACACCGTGGTCTGAGGTAGCTCACATCTTCAGGGCAAGCTTCAGGGCTCATGCAGGACTCTGGGCTTTTGAAAATGGAGAGGGGAATTGGGGATTGTGGGAAGAGAATTTTGAGCTTTGAAGAAGAGCTCCTCCCTCATAACATTTAGCCCAGCCTGGGTTGGGGCACTCACTGGAGATGTGGGAAACCCCCAGTTCAGGTCCCCCCTCTGCCTGATGCAGAGAAGGGTTTGAACAGGGATCTGCCACTTCTCAGCTAAGTGCCCTAACCACTGGGCTATGGGCTCTTCTGATGGCCCTTAATCCCCACTGCTGAAGCTGCTCCACTATGGATAAACAAACAGACAGTGGAGCAGGGGGACTGGACCTGGGTTTCCCCTATCTGGGGTGAGTGTGCTACCCACCTGGCTACAGAGTCAGACATGTTTTCTCTTCCCACGCCTGCCCCCCCCCCCTTATATAAAACTCTCTGGATAAATAATTGGAGCAGCTTCAACGGGAGAGACAGAGGGAGCCCCACCTCAGAATATCCTATGGCCTGGTGGCTAGGGCACTCATCTGAGAGGTGATCGCTCCCTGTCCAAATCCCTTCTCCACATCAGGCAGACGGGGACTTGAAGCAGGGCCATGGGCAGCACGTGAACCATCTGTTGGGGGACGCTAGCTCTCGGCTCCACCCCTTCTNCCCCCCGTGGCCACTGCCTCCCCCGCCACAGCCCCAGACCACTGACAGCCCCAGTTCCCCCAACCCCAGCACCCCCAGCCCTGGAGCGTCGGGTGGGCAGCATGGCCCCAGCGCCGGAGTGCCAGGAGGGCAGCTCCCAGCCCCCGGTGCGCCCAGCCCTGGAGCGCTGGGCGGTGCAAGCACCAGCCCCAGCCATGCCAAATCCCAACCACAGGCTACCCTAGCCCCAGGCAGGGGGAAAAGTGGGAAGCCAGAGGGGTCCTGGGGGTGGAGCTTGGGCAGGGGCTGTTCGGGGAGGCTTAGCCTCCCCCAGCCTGTGATACCCACCACCTGTGAGCAGGGCTCTCCCACATCCCTGGTAAGTACCCTGACCGCCAGGCTAAAAGTTAGGAGAGACGTGGCGACTTGCAAGAAATACCTTGGGCACTTGACTCCAGTGGAGGGTTCACAGCTGAGAATCCCAAGCGGAAAGAGGCAGTGAACTCCCTAAGAGAGGCAGGGTTTAGGACACGCTCTCTCTCCTTGGCATCTCCCCCTGGCTAGCTTGGGTGGGACATCACCTACTGTGTTGGCTTTTGTGAATCCCATTCTTAGGTGCCTCTCCCCTTCCACTGATTGTATAGCAAGCCTAGGTGCCTAACTTCAGGCTCTGTGAATCCCAGTGATTGTCTAAGCCAGGAAAAAGATCTTGAGTCAGGAAAAAGATCTTGGCGTCATTGTGGATAGTTCTCTAAAGATGTCCACGCAGTGTGCAGAGGCGGTCAAAAAAGCAAACAGGATGTTAGGAATCATTAAAAAGGGGATAGAGAATAAGACAGAGAATATATTATTGCCCTTATATAAATCCATGGTACGCCCACATCTCGAATACTGTGTACAGATGTGGTCTCCTCACCTCAAAAAGGATATTCTAGCACTAGAAAAGGTTCAGAAAAGGGCAACTAAAATGATTAGGGGTTTAGAGAGGGTCCCATACGAGGAGAGATTAGAGAGGCTGGGACTCTTCGGCTTGGAAAAGAGAAGACTAAGGGGGGACATGATAGAGGTATATAAAATCATGAGTGATGTTGAGAAAGTGGATAAGGAAAAGTTATTTACTTATTCCCATAATACAAGAACTAGGGGTCACCAAATGAAATTAATAGGCAGCAGGTTTAAAACAAATAAAAGGAAGTTCTTCTTCACGCAGCGCACAGTCAACTTGTGGAACTCCTTACCTGAGGAGGTTGTGAAGGCTAGGACTATAACAATGTTTAAAAGGGGACTGGATAAATTCATGGTGGCTAAGTCCATAAATGGCTATTAGCCAGGATGGGTAAGAATGGTGTCCCTAGCCTCTGTTCGTCAGAGGATGGAGATGGATGGCAGGAGAGAGATCACTTGATCATTGCCTGTTAGGTTCACTCCCTCTGGGGCACCTGGTATTGGCCACTGTCGGTAGACAGATACTGGGCTAGATGGACCTTTGGTCTGACCCGGTACGGCCGTTCTTATGTTCTTATGTTCTTAAGCGCCTAAGTCCCTTTGCGAATCTGGCCATCAGAACTTATTCAGTCCACGCTTAGCTGGAGTCTTGACTTAGTGTGGACTTCATAGTTCGTCCCTGACTAAAAGTCACAGCATTTCAGTAATTTCCTAGCAGCCTGCTCTAAGTTTCCCTATAATTTAAACACAAGACATATTTTCTGAGTCTTAACACTTGCTGTTGTTTATTTTTGCATAGCATCCTCCACACACTCGCTTCTTGCCTGTCTGTCTGCCTATAAACAGAGTGATAGAATTAGATTCTGACTGGTTGTCTGAGTGCTGACTGTCACTCAAACCTGCTCCCCCCTAATCACACAACAAGGCTCATTCAGGGAGAATAACTCTGCCAGGGTGGAGAAGTCAGGGTTCTAAGATTCTAACTAAGTCAGAAGATGGCCACATTCTGATCCCAGTTACAGCCATGTAAATCCAGAATAATCCCATTGCTGTTATTCCTGATTTACACTAAGTAACTGAGGCCAACCCTAATTTAGTAGAGGGATTAATAGACTTCTCTCTTTCTCTAATTTCTGGGATTGTATTTCTTTCTGAATCAGACTTCCTTCCCAGTCCTGGTTTGCTCATTAACTTGATCTACCTTCCTAGGCTAATGAACTTTGAAAAAAAAATGTTAAAAAGAAAAAAGCAAGTGAGTTTGCACATGTATTGCTGCTCTGTTCATTACATGTCCTCCTGGGTGGGATATGGAATCACTTGTGCCTTGTGCCATCTTGTGGAAGCATGTTGGAACTACAAGCACATCTTTCAAACAGAATTTTCCTTGCCCAAGAATCATGCAACAAAAAAGGGCCTTTGGATCAAAGACTCAGCTGCTGTAAAATGGATATTTAATAAATACATACTTCAATCCAATATTAATCCTGGCTGGGAAGAAGTGAGATAAAACGGTTTAAAAGGTTTATTAGTTGCTACCACATTAAAAACTCTTGTGGAAAATTCACAAGACCTACCTGCAGTAAAGAGGGTTAAAACCCCTTTATATCTTCCAGATCACACAGTGAAATTCCTACCATGGTGCCTTATTTTTGTTCCAAAGAGCTGATACTTTCATTTAGATTGGGGGGGTGCGGAGGGGAACAATCATTTGTCTAAAGTATGTCACATTAGCAACATCTACCCATTTTCTGGCTCATTGACAATCGCTGGTACTTACTGTAATATTCTGAGAGTTTGTTTGATTTATGGAAGATTTCAAACTCTTTGGAACCCTGTATCTTACATGTTCTGTAAAGCTCCTTGCACTGTTTCACTCTACATAAATGATAACGACATTAGGTGGGGTTAGTAACTGTAGGGAGCAACTGCTTAATGGCAATTTAATGTGTGTATAAGGCTATTTTCTAATTCACATCATTTGCTTCCGGAGAATAATCTGGCTCTTAGCCTTAAATCTGTAATTTTTTAATTCTTACCTTGACATACACACACAGGGCCAAATTCACAGATAAAGGGATATAAGGTGAATGCTCCCAAGTGGATCTAAGGGAGCCTAAACTGATGTAATTTACAGCTTAGGAGCCAATGGAGTTCTGAGTTACACCAGTTTAAACTCACCAGACCAAATTCCTCCCAAGCTCATGGTAACTCCATGGAGTTATATCCAAGATCAACTTCCCACAATTGGGCTTACTTACACCCTTTTACATACCACCTGATCTGGCCCACTGTTCCAGACACAAGTGGTTGTTAATGGCACATAGAAAAATACACAGCAGCTTCTGCTGTTAAAATAAATCTAGATATATATTGCATTACCACTTTTATTGTACATCAAGAAAATGCTGACTGATGCTGCAAGGTTGTGATCCCTCTTTGCTATAATGGAGCTGAGTGCAGTGTACATGGGTAGATGCACAAGTGTGAGTGTGTCTGTGTGGACGTGTCGGTGGATGGAGATGGATGAGCATATGAATTTATTACTGGTGGTCAAATAATATGAAATCAATTCATTGAGTTGTTCATGAACCTGAAAACTGGGTCTTGACTGGACCTGTTTGTAGCCTTTTCTGATTTGCTGTTCACAGGGCCGGCTCCAGGGTTTTTGCCGCCCCGGCTCCAGGGTTTTTGCCGCCCCAAGCAGCAAAAAAAAAAAAAAAAGCCACGATCGCGATCTGCGGCAGCTCTACCGCCGCCGCTTCAGTCTTCGGCGGCAATTCGGCGGCTGGTCCTTCGCTCCAAGAGGGAGTGAGGGACCCGCCGCCGCCGAAGAGCCGGACTTGCCGCCCCTCTCCGTTGGCCGCCCCAAGCACCTGCTTGCTGGGCTGGTGCCTGGAGCCGGCCCTGGCTGTTCAGGAACATTTATATGGCCAAAATAGTCTTCCTATGAATATTCACAAAGAGAATTTCAGGCCTGGAACTGAAATTCATTTAATCAAGAAAAAAAAAACTGTATAGGGCTAGATTCTGATACCCTTACTCACGCTGAGTAGTATCTTACTGAACAAGTGCTTCCACTGAAACCAACAGGACTCTTGCAGTGCAAAATGCTATTCAATACGAGTAAGGATATTTAGGGAGCAAAACAAATTCATTTCAGGCAGAAGTATTTTGTCCATTCAGGGAACAAAAACACTACCATGTGACTTCAGCAACCAATAACAAAGCTTGAATAGCAAATTCCCAGCAAGAAATCGTCAAGTGACTATTTACTGCATATAGTCTGTGAATATGGGTTGCAAATACATTCATAAAAATTATTAGTTGAGCATAAGTCTGGTGGGGGGTCGAAAAGGGGGGAAAGTTCATGAATTTCTTTTACATTCTTTCCTTCCTCTTTTATTTTATTTTTTTAATTTCAAAATTCAGAATATCTTAACCTGCTTGCTCTATGCCTGATCGAAAAGTGAGCGGGAAATTTTGTCAACATTTCTTCCACACCTACTTTCTTTTAATTTCAAAATTTCATTGAAAAACTTTTACCAGTTCTATTTGGATAGTTTTGACTAATGAATAAATCATGTTCTGCTTGCAGACCATAGAATCATAGAATATTAGGGTTGGAAGTGCTTCACCACCCTCCTAGTAAAATAGTGTTTCCTAATATCCAACCTAGACCTCCCCCACTGCGACTTGAGACCCAGGGGCTAAATGAATCAGATTGTCTGATCTGTGTAGGCTGATCAGCTCTTGTATTTTTATTAGCATCCAAACCTTTTCTAACCTCTGGAAAGGCTTGGACATAGGTTTGGGTAAGTCTTATACCATCTGAATGAGTTTGCCTATTCTGTATGCCAAAAAAACAACCTACTCATTTACCAACTTCTATTGGCTGACTTCCACCTCTCCCCTCCTAAATTAATTGTCTTTTCCACAGTCTATCATGCTGTCCTTTTGTTCTGACAACTTTTTTTTTTTTTTTTTTGGCCAGGGACTAGATTTCTATGCCAATTTATAACTTTATTTAACCCATTTTATTTCTTTTCACTTTCATTTTTATTTCATCTTCTCAAATTCATCTGCCTTTGATTGCTTGCAATAATTCAGTTTTAATTTGGTGGAGGGTTGTTGTTTTTTTTAGTTTTATTTCCCCCTCCTCCCATTATTATTATCATGTCTCATTAGATTAATCTCTACTTAAAATTCATCTTTCTTTTTCTCACCCTCACAGAGACAACTACTGAAAAGCAGCCTCCTGTGATGTGTATTTGCTGGCTGTTGAAGGTCATTTTATAAAGGCTCTGTTGCTTTTCTCTGATTATTCAAAGTTGAGAGATTTGGGGTGTATGGATTGTCTAATCTCCCCATCCCCTTTTTGTTAATGATAAAGAGTTGGACATGCTGTGTTGGGAGCTCTAATTCTTTCTAATTCATGCGGTGATATATCCATGTGCCGTGGCAAAACACCTGTGTACCAACAACTATGGCATTTCTAGCCTCCCTGATTGTCATTAAAAAGGAAATTTTCATGTACAGGAGTCCAAAGAAATCTAGCAGAGGTTAAAAGGGATTTTCATGAAACGAAAAGCAAACACCACTAAAAGCTGTAATTTTCGCTCTTAAGAAACTATGCATATTTTAAAAGGTGTCTTTGAACTCCCGCCACCTAAGTAGAAAAACAAACAGCTTCTGGAGAGTTAGGGGATTATTTTACATGAGAATTTAATGTGTTTAAATGGAAATGAATATGGATGAGGGCATTTGAATAGGTTCAATGTGTTCATCGCTTGCAGCTGCCAAGCAGGGACCAATCCTGCTGATGTGTGATAATAAACGCACAGGGCAGTGATAAAAATGAGCTTGTACCCAAGATGTTCCCTGATTGGCAGTTTATCACTCTTGAAGGCCCAGATGTCAAAAGCCATATGCTAATATCCAGTAAGGGGTGATGCTTTGGTTTACACTCAGAGATGAACCAGAGGTCTCATTGTTGAAGAAGAGCAGGGTGACAATAGTGGTGCACAGTAGCACTCATGGGAGAAAGGAACACGAGCTACAATAATCTGTCAGCAGAATGAAAAGACCAGGAATGGATCCAGTCAGCAGAAAAGAGGAGAGGGGGATTCAGGATTCCTAAGTTCCATTCTGAGCTCTGCACTCTCTCCTTTCATCCTACCTTATTGCTCAGAGAAACCAGCTGCAATATTTTACCTACATCACATTTCATAGTGTTATTTAGACCAGTGGTTCTCAAACTAGGGCCGCCGCTTGTTCAGGGTAAGCACCCTGTCAGGCCAGGCCGGTTTGTTTACCTGCCGCATCCGCAGGTTCGGCCAATCTCAGCTCCCACTGGCCGTGGTTCGCCGCTCCAGGCCAATGGGGACTGCAGGAAGCGGCAGCCAGCACATCCCCGCTTCCCGCCGCCCCCATTGGCCTGGAGCGGCAAACCGCAGCCAGTGGGAGCCGCGATCGGCCAAACCTGCGGACGCAGCAGGTAAACAAACCGGCCCGGCCCGCCAGGGGCTTTCCCTGAACAAGCGGTGGCTCTAGTTTGAGAACCACTGGTTTAGACTGTAAGCTCTTCGGAGCAGGGGCCACCTTTAATTCTGTGTTTGTACAATGCCTCGCACCATAGGACCCTGGTCCACGACCGAGGCTCCTAATGCTACGTTAATAAAAATAAGTGTTGGGGATGATGATGATGACAAGGCAAAAATATATTATGTAAAAACTGCATAAGCTGCAAAAACATGTACAGATTGTAATGATTGCTTAAGGGAGGTTCCTAGACAGTTGAAGGAGGAAGAATTCACATCAAGTTGGGCACAGGAATGGTATTAATAGTGAAATGTGTCATTACAGGTGAGTTCCATTACAGAATCCTCAAGTCGCAGCCTAGCAAACACCACAACTCAGTCTGTTTTACATGGACAAAGACACTGAGCCAAATCTTCCCGCAGTTACCCCTTGCAGCCCCAGTGACATCAGTGGGATTATGTTGGTGTGAATGAAGGCAGAATTAGCTCCACTATATTAAATGGCTTTCCACATCCTTGTTGGCAATCTCTGCAGGAAAGGCAATGACTGAATGGGCCAAAGGTTACATCTACACTGCAACACAAGACCCACAGCACAGCCGCGGCTGGCCCAGGTCAGTAAGTAAGTAAGTTTCAGAGCCAGGGCTCCAGTCTGAGCCCAAATGTCTATCTCCGCAGCCCCAGCCCTGCAAGTCTGAGTCAGCTGACCTAGGCCCTGAGACCCGGTGCTGTGGGTTATCACAGTGTAGATGTATCCAAAGAGTCTACACTCTGCTCTTCCCACCTAGTGGTGCAGTGTGGAGGAAGCATTTATTGCCCCTGCCTCTGTTATAGCTGTTCTGGGGATAGATAGAAAACCTCAATCTACAAAGCCTTCATCCACCAGCAACACACTCACTCAGTAAGCTGCTATTAAAGGCAAGCCTGCTCTGCAATATATTGTTGCCATTTCCCTGAAAGGATTCTGATATTTCAAGCTCTTCTCTTTTTTCTTTCAATAGTTTGCCACAGAAAAAATGTAAAATTCTTTCCTTTTTCAACAATCACGCGGGCTGAATTGGCTCCACTATGGCGGCTCTTAAAAATTGTTTTCCACATCTTACATCCCATTTTCTTGTACAGAGACTAAGATCGGCTCAATTTCTTCCCAGTGTAATTTCAGCTCCAATTGCATCTGCAACTGCTACACAGACTGGGAGCATCTCTTTGATTCTTGTCTGTTCCAGACTCGCTTTGAGGCAGACCAGAAAGAAAACTCCAGCTCAGAATGCTCACCTGGGTTCTTTTCATTATGCCAACTGCTCGGCTTCCATTGGAAGAAGTTTGAATTTAAAACCTGCTTTGGAGGCCTGATTTCAGAGGTCAGTTTTAAACGTTTTTTAAACTCATGATAAAAGAGGCTGAAATTACAGCCCTGGAAAATGAAATGCTGCTCATGCTACAGAACACACATTGTATGGCCAGAGAAAGTTTCCCAGACACTATACCATTCTGCCAATGTGCTTCAGCCTTCGCTGGCTATCGGGGGTGCTTATTACCATGATACCGTTACTATGGTATGGGATAGTCAATTATTGTTTGTCAAGGTCCAAATTTCTTGGTCAAGTTATAGTCAAGGTCCAGACTCCAGAGAAAATAATTTAAAAATAATTAAAATGATAATAAGGAAATAAAACATTTTGGGGTCTGTTCAAAAGCATCTGGCAGTCTGGATTTGGCCCATGGTCCACCTATTGACTACCCCTGCTATAGTATCTAAGCACCTTATGGCCTTTTAACATATTTATCCTCACAGCATCCAAACAGATAGGGAAGTGGTATTACCCACATTGTACAGAAGGGGAACTGAGGCCCAGAGAGGCTAAGTGACTTGCCTGTGATCACACAGGAAATCTATGACAGAGCAGGGACTTGAGTTGATGCCTCCAAAGTCCTGGGCTAGAATCCTAATGTCTGGCCCATCCTTCCTTTGACTTGGAGGGCCCACTTGTAGGCGACAGTAGGGTTTTCCGTTCTTGTGATCCTTGGCTTCTCTCCTGAGGCTACCAGCTGTGGCGGCTGAGGTGCGGTGGTGTCTTTGCAGTGTAGACACGTGTCCACAAGCAGCCGAACTGAGACCCACCAATTCAGTCAGATGAGCTTTGACTGGAGCTGAATCTCTCACCTAGGGATGACACGGTTGCTCCTTTTTGACCTGAGCGTCTTGTCAAATTTCAGGGCTCTGTGGATGTTCCAGCTGAGAGTAGAAATTGGTGATACTCAGTTATTTTTGTACAGTTTTGTTTATTTACAAAGAATGTACAAAGTGCAGTGTAGCTTATATCCCCAAAAGTGTTATCCATGTACTAAGTACAAAAGAACATGGCCAGAAAGCGTGGGTGCACTTGCTAGGAAAATCACTGCTAGGTGGAAGGTGTGGATCACAGCATGGCCCCAAACAGTGTGTTACCTTTGGGAAACTCTGTCATAAATGTGGGTAAAATAATGATTTTGCAAAATTCTGCAGATCCCAAATGCAGAAAAGTCAAGTGTATTCAGTTAAAGACAATCTGGTTGAGGAATTTTTCATAGATATTCTGGGATCTAGCAAGCCTGATGAGAGGGACTGGATCCTGCCTATGACAGTGAATGGAAAAATTATTCCACTGAAACTGAACAGAGCTCAGGTTAATATTCTGCCTGAACAAGATTATGAAAATAAGACCAAAACGGGGACCAACAAAAATAAAAGTCACTGGTTATTCTGGAACAAATATACCAGTGAAGGGGAGATGCCTTGCTAGCATCAACACCAAATTTAGGCTTCGCTGCATGTGAGAAACTGGTAAAATGGATGCTCTCACTACAAGCTCATACTGAACCTGCCTATGAANATGTAGAAAGGTGTCATTTGCACTCCGTGATAAACTCAAGGCTGAGCCTGCAAGGATGGAAGCAATGCAAGTGATACAAAAAACGGAGGAGCCAACAGAATGGGTGAGCTCCCCCATCATTGTGGAGAAAGGTAACAGCCAGCTACACATATGTTTAGTTCCCAGAGACCTCAACAAGGCTATAAAAAGAGACCNCATAAAATCCAAATAAACAAGCAGGTCTCTCCAGTTATCCATCAATGTAGAAAGGTGCCATTTGCACTCCGTGATAAACTCAAGGCTGAGCTTGCAAGGATGGAAGCAATGCAAGTCATACAAAAAACGGAGGAGCCAACAGAATGGGTGATCTCCCCCATCATTGTGGAGAAAGGTAACAGCCAGCTACACATATGTTTAGTTCCCAGAGACCTCAACAAGGCTATAAAAAGAGACCATTTCAAACTACCAACCAGAGAAGAGATTATTGATCAATTTCCAAATGCTCAATATTTCTGTCAATTGGATGCATCCTCAGGTTTTTGGCAGCTAAAATTAACTGAAAAAAGCTCAAAGCTATGCACATTTAATACCCCATTTGGAAGAGATAGATTGTTACACTTACCCTTTGGCATAGCTTCAACACTGGAAGTGGACCACAAAACTATACATATGATCTATGAAAATATTAATGGTCTTGACACCTCAATAGATTACATCATCATCTGGGACTCAACGAAAGTGAAGCATGATCGTAGACTTCGGGAAGTTCCGGATGCATGTCTGTTTAGACAATAAGCTGTTTGGGAACAGGACTGTCTCTTATTTCATGTTTGTACAGTGGGATCTGTAATGGCAAACTATTCATTTTTTTCCTGTCCCATCAGAAATTCCTGAGCCAAACTCACGTTATATTCTGTAGAGACCAAATCCTGTGAGGTGCTGAGAACACCTTGGCTCCCACTGGAATAAGCTCCCGGTAAAGGTCCCAAACACTTCACTTTACAACATTGCTACTAACATACGTGGGATACATACTGTAGAACTTTGTAGAGTTTGGGGGTTATAGAGAAAAACAAGATAAAAGAATAATGCTGTTGACAGCCCTTATGGAAAAGTTCTATTGAAGCAAATATGGATGAAACTAATGGGGCTTGATAGAAAGTAAATAGGGTTCTATAGAGACTACTCTAAAAACCTATAGACTATTGTTAAGAATTATCTGCTTCCTATAGTACACCTCTACTCCGATATAACGTGACCCGATATAACGCGACCCGATATAACATGAATTCGGATATAACATGAATTCGGATATAACGCGGTAAAGCAGCGCTCCGGGGGGGCGGGGCTGCGCACTCCAGCGGATCAAAGCAAGTTTGATATAATGCGGTTTCACCTATAACGCGGTACGATTTTTTGGCTCCCAAGGACAGCATTATATCTGGGTAGAGGTGTATATTTAATCCAGCCTATAGTCCTGCCATAGAATTCTACAGGATGGGTATATGATTCCTATCACCTGATTGTTTCCCTCTGTAAACTTCTGTAAGCCCTCCTCGATGGGGAAGGAAGGGAAACAGCTTCTGCTTCAAAATACACATTGAAGTTCCTCTTATAAAGTGCTGTATCAGGCAGGTGGATCAATAATAAATAAAATTATCCCTTCTGTTTCCCTAAAATTACTACTAGAATGTGACTCAGACTATGTGTGGATTTATGTAGGAATGTAAGGGAGTGAGGGGCCCTGGGATCTGGACATCTAATTCCCTTGGACTCCTTTGTCACCAATTGGCATCATCAGTCTCTTCAAAGAGGCCAAGGACTGAATGGGCCATGGAGACTGAATGGGCCATACAGAACAAGGAGTAATGGTCTCAAGTTGCAGAGGGGGAGGTTTAGGTTGGACATTAGGAAAAACTTTTTCACTAGGAGGGTGGTGAAGAACTGGAACGGGTTACCTAGGGAGGTAGTGGAATCTCCTTCCTTAGAGGTTTTTAAGGTCAGGCTTGACAAAGCCCTGGCTGGGCTGATTTAGTTGGGTTTGGTCCTGCTTTGAGCAGGGGGTTGGACTAGATACCTCCTGAGGTCCCTTCCAACCCTGATATTCTGTGATTCTATGACTGATGGGGGAGCCCCCAGGAGACATGAGCATACTCCTTCCATGATGGGATTGAGGCATATCAGTGGAGGCAATGTGAGGAAACTTGCACTGCTTCCAGGGATGTTAGTAGCTCAGATTACCTGTACTCCTGATGATGGTTGAATTTATTTTTCCCTAAGAGAAGGTAAACTCGGAGGCCTGAAATGGATTGAGGTGACAGACTCTTCAGTGGTCAAGGTTGTTCTGTCTAAACACTTTGCAGTGATCTTAGAGGATTTTCCTAATAACACTTAACCATCTGTAAACAACACCAAAAAGTCCTATCTTTGTTTTCTATCAAGGATTTGTTAGAGGATAATATTTGTACTTGCATTTGTCTTTTCAGTTTCTTCGTGCTTGTGTTTGCTCTTTATTTGTCTGAATGTCAGAAGGGAGTAAAAGAGAGATGCTGTCTTATACATGCTAAAAAAAAAATACAGTAAAAAAGAACCTACCCTATTTCTTTCCATTGAATGTTTGGATATGTTAATTCTTGAATATATTAGAAATGCACAGTACACTGTAAGAAAGGTGCATGTGATAAACCAAGCAAGAAATTCAGGTCTGGTCCTCAATGGAGTTACAACAGGGATGGGCATGGTCCTTTGTGACAGAAAGCATCTGCCCTGCTAATGTTTTCTACTGTTCAATCAAATTCTGCATCCTGCATAATAAGACATTTTGTGGCACGTAGACAATCCAGAGCCCTGCCTGGGACTGTGTTAATGGCCACTCGGCTATGGTATTTCACAGGGAGACCATTGCAAATTCCATACACATTCTCTCACCTGGGAAAATACTTCACCCTTGTTCATGTGCGGATCCGTCAGGGTCATCATGGTGAATTCTGAAATGACCTTGGAACTGTGGAAACAAATCCTTTGAATAGGGATCGGTGTGGTTTGCTTGATAGTCACTCATGACTTGGATGGAAAATCATCCAAGGGGGGAGGGATAGCTCAGTGGCTTCAGCATTGGCCTGCTAAACCCAGGGTTGTGAGTTCAATCCTTGAGGGGGCCACTTAGGGATCTGGGGCAAAATTGGTCCTGCCAGTGAAGGTAGGGGGCTGGACTCGATGACCCTTCAGGGTCCCTTCCAGCTCTATGAGATAGGTATATCTCCATATATATATAATATTTATAATATAAATAATCATGATGAAACCAGTTCTTTTATGGGGAACAACAAAACCTTGACTCTTCCAATGTGCTGATTTACTATGGAATGTTACAATGAGTGCTGGTCAGAGAGTGGTCTCTATTCCCTGGTCCTAGTCCCATCACATAGATTACAATTACAAAAGGATATGGCCTTGTGACACAGCCAGGATCTCTATCCACTGAAAGTAGTGGCTATTGATAAACAGAAAGCTAGTAACCTATTGCTGCTGCTTCTGTAAATTGAATCCCTTAATACTGAAATTCAATCATGAGGGATTGTGCTTGGTTACTATGAACAAGTTCCTCCATCGTTTTTTGTATTTAGGACAGGTTCCATGTGGACTAGCATCCCTCTGTTGTGCTGCCTGAGTATATAGATTGAGGATTAGTGAGGTGAGGAGAGGCAGGACAAATCCTTGCTGGTCAAAGGTGTCCCAGGAAGTCAGTTTCTTAGTAGATTTAATAAGGAACTCAGTTCTTTTCCTGAAAATGTTTATCAGGGCATTGGTCTAGTTTGTCGTTGTCTTATTATTTGTACTACGGTGGCATCTGAGGTCTCAGCCGAGATTGGGATCCCATGGTGCCAGGCACTGGATAGAGCTGATTGAAAAACAGGATTTCTGCCCCCACAGGAAATTCTGATATTTCTACATTTGTATTCATCCCAATTTGGGACAAAAAGTGAAAATATTGCAACTTTTCTCAGGATGAGAAGTTCAGAAAAATTACAAATTGGAAATGTCAAAATGTTTCATTTCCGGTCAGTTCAACATTAATTGTGTCCTCCTTAGCTACTGCGGTGCCTCGTGGGAATTATAGTTCAGGTGCCTCTCATCCCCTTTCTTACTGATGGGTCAGACTCCTTGCCCAGACGCCATCTCCCATGATGCACTGTGGTAGCTCTGTCAAAGGGGAGACCACAGTGCATTATGGGAGATATAGTCAAGCCAGGATGCCCAATCTGCTCTAGCACATATATATACACAGTGAGAGAAAGTCCCTGCTCCCAAACGATTCACAATCTAAATAGATAAGACAGATGAGTGATGGGAGGGGAAACAGAAGGCCAAAGAGGGTACTTGATTTGCCCAAGGTCACACTGAGCTGGGAGAGAGCCCAGGTCTCCTGACACCCATTCCATTGTCCTGTCCACTAGAGACCGCACTGCAGTTCCTAAATTCTTCTACCTTCTCCCTTGAATGAGATACAGAGATTGGGTATCATTGTCTGTTTCCATATAGGCAGGCCACACTTCTGATAGGTCCAGTTATGCATGGCAGTTTTGGGTTGACTCCCATACATTGTTAGTATCCAGAAAATGAAACCCCCAGTGGAAAATTTTCTTCGTAGATCCTTGCAAGAGGTAGGGCACAGAGGAGAGACTGGGCTTGAAATTTAAGTTCTGCTCTCCACACTATCTGCCTTTTACCCTCTGGATGGGACTCCTTCCAAAGAGGGTGGAATTTCAGAACCAAATTCCCTTATTACGGGCCCACTCCTAGAATTTAGTTAATCTGTTTTGCCCCTTTAATCATCATAATTAGCATTGAGTGGCTCATTCAAACTGATTTACAACCGTGCTTTCAGCACCAGGATTCTGCAATACGACATACCATCTTTAGCTACACGACTCATAATTTTAGCCCAAACTGCTGCACGAGAATTAAACACTGCCCTCAATAGCCGTCATTTTTTGTCTATTAGGGCTGGGCAAATAACTTTGTCATACATTGTGTATTTGACTTTCCCATCTCCTTTCAATTCAATGATTGTCTCTTAACAGGTGGTAATTTTCTTGAATTTATTCCTTATAAGGATTATTTGCTGAATAATTTTAGTAAATGATTCATAGTGAATAGTTTTCCCCTGTGGGTAGATTACTTCATAATTGTTCAGTCTGGCATTTCTTGCACCTTCCTCTGAAGTCTCTGGGTCTGGCCACCATCAGAGAACAGGATAATGAACTGGATGGGCTACTGTTCTGATCAAATACAGCAATTCATATGTTCTGAAATTCATTGAGAGTATTTGATTTTCAAATTTTGAAATTCCACCTGTTCCCACTGCTCACATAGGTCATATGGTTTGTTTATTCCCTTGATTGGGTGAGCATAATGCTTAGAATCAGGTTTCCAGAACAAATAAAAATGTTGAAATTTGCTTTCCCTCAAATATTCTGTAACCTTCTCATTAAAATATGCTGCTTTGGAACCACATGAGACAGATGCTAGACAGGTCTTTATATGCACTACTGGAAGTTGCTCAGATATCAGGGTAATGGGCATAGTTTAAGAACCAGGATACTATAGAATTCTGTCAATAAATTCATTGACTAGACTAGTCAAGGAAAGTGAACACACAAGGGATGCTAGCACACTTGAAGCAAATTTATTTTAAAACTCAAACAAATATTTGCAGAGCATTTCCTGCAATATTTGTCCAGTTCCAGTCATCAAGTGGATTGACTGACTGTGAGCTGAACAAAGGTCTTTGCTCTTGTATCTTCTATTTCTTTCATTTCTCTTTGTGTCTGAGGGTAAAACAGAAGATTTTGTAATATCTCCAGTTATTTATTTATTGCATTTATTGATATGTCAGCTGGTGAGTGAAATTCTACAAGGATGATCCTCTTAAAGTCTTCTTACTTACTGAAGAGAATGTGTGTCAGAGTCAAGACCTGGCTCAGAGAAGCACAGCCAGCATTAAGGCTACAACTTGCCTACCTAAGCAGCTCTGTCGTGTCCTCCATAATGGTCCACAAATGTCATGGTTGAAAACCATGACCTGAATAGCCAATTTTATCTCCAAGCAATTTCCTTCCCCAAGTAATAAGGTGACATTAGTCTCTTGAAACACCCTGGATCAGAGGCTGCTGAGGAGCATAGTTCTCAGTCTTCACAATGTGTAGATATTTACTTCTACCACCTTGATGGAATGATGAAAATTTGTCACCCAACAGCACTAATACTGGGTCATGGAGACTGCCATCTACAGAGTTGAACTGATAATACCTAGTGACCATGATTATAAACAAAAACAAAAACTAAATAAGTCAATGGGAGCATGTAGGTGTTCAGAACTTTTGAAGATCAGGCCAGTTATTTAGGTGCCTAAGTAGGGATTTAGGGCCATATTTTCAAAGGTATTTAGGCACCTACAAGTGCCTAGTGGGAAGTCAATGTGAGTTAGGTGTCTAACCTGTTTAAGCACTCTTGTAAATCCCAAGTGCCTATCTGCATCTTTAGGTGCCTAAATACCCTGACAATCTGGCCCTTAGAAACCTAATTTTAGTCTCCTAATCTTGGCTAGTGTATGCACACAACAAATGTTGGTTATTGCCCTCGTGGCCATTTTCAGCATTAACTATGACCCATAAGCCTAGCAACTACATGCATATCCAAGATGAATGTCGCTGGTTTTCAGCCTTAGTAGCCCCTACTGTTTTTTTTCTCCATTATCAATATGGACAAAGTTACTTTGGGTCCAAGATTCAATTTATTCTGCATAAGAAAGGCAATGTTGAAAGAAACCAATGGTCCATCTCATCCTTTAGACTGTCTCCAAGAGTATCCAGTGCTGGTTGCTTCAGAGGAAGGTATAATACTCCAGTTCATGCATCTTATTTTGTAATACTACATAGAGATACTTATCTGAGCAATGTTGCACATGCATGTGTTTTTATTTATGGCACATAGGCCTTCATGATCCCATGAAGTCTGCTTCAGATGCATACCATGGATCAGATTCTGATCTTATTTGTACCAGTGTAAATCTAGAGTAACTCCACTGACTTTTAGATTTACACCTGGGTAATGGAATCAGGCCTCATGAATTATCATCCTGGCAACATCTCATCCTGTCTTCTTTCTCTGAATCTCCTTTTAGTCTCAGTCACTGTAGAGAAAATCCCATTGACCTCAGCGGGGCCAAGATTTCACCCACTGCAAATAAAACGTATGGGGACTGCTTCTCCATTGCCTTGCATCTTATTGAGTCATTTACCCCAACAGAAAGTGGTTTAACAGTGTTGTATGTTCACCTTGCACTGGTGTAAATGACTGAACAAGGTGCAGGACAGTGGAGATCAGGCTCATTCATTGTAGTAATTAAGAAGGAACAAGCATGGCTTGGTACATGCAAGTTTTGAAGTGCCTGTAATGTCCTGGGATTTAGCTGTGAAAAGGAAATGTGGCTTGAAGGCATGAGACAGAATCAAAGAGAAGGGAAACATGGGACCAAGAGGTGAGAAGGTGGAGAAACAAATGAGGAAAAGGAATTGAAACAACTGGGTGGTCTGTGAGGGGAAAAAGTAGACAGACAAATGTACTAAGAGAGCGGGAAAATGAGAAAAATGGCAGAGGTGAAAGGACAGAAGCAGATAGCGGATACCTCTAAACTGCAATTAAAAACCTGTGGCTGGCACATGTATGTAGCCAAACTTCAGTGTTGAGACCCCAGTGAGAGAGATGGTTCCTACTCTGTCTGTGAGACCAAGAGAGAGGTGGAAATGATTGGTAGTAGGTGAAGTGATACGGGAGTTACAAGGATCATGATGATCTGCTCCTTGCAAACTCTACTTTGACCATTACAAACAGTCACACCACATAGTCATAGGGGAGAGTATTGAATTTGTATGGTGCAAGATGAACTAGCTGAGAGTGTAAATGTAGACAACAATGCTAAATATGATGCATGAAGCTTAACTGATATGAGTACATAACATTAAGATGTGGTAGCATTTTCCTTTCCCGTCTCATTGGAAAACACCACTGTCAGAAGACATAGGTAGTTCTCCACACAGCTGGTTTTAATTCACATTGGGGTTCAACTGTGGAGACAAACAGTTCTGCAGTGTTGATACCCGCTAGTATTTAACATGTATAAACTCAGTAACTAGAGCTTCCTCCTTGTATGAGCAAGATGGGGCCAGTTTTTAAAGGTACTAAAGGGCCTAAAGATGCAGACGGGCAGCTAGTGGGATTTTCAAAAGCACATCAGTGCCTAACACCCATTGAAATCCTAGTAGTTCTTTACCAGAATAGATCTAATGTTTGTTAGAATCTCAAGACTTCATCTAAGGGTTGCTTCACCATAGCACATTCCCACTGGAGTCCTCTAGGGATTATTGCAATGGGGTACATTGAATCCTGCACAAGCATAGGGTAGCTTAATTCAACAGAAGTGCAAAAGAAGCTCCTCAGCCGGTTTCCTCTTCCCCGCTTCCTGCATCCCATACACACAGAAGTACTTCTGGATGTTCCACAGGGTCTGGGCTCTGCTGGCTGGAAAGCAGATGGGAAGGCTCAGAGGAATAACCCACTGTGGAGATTTTTTTGGCATGAGTTAATAGAGTGGACTTTGATGGCTGAAGCCCTGGTTAGTTCCTTCTGTCCTCAGCTACTGGCAGAAGAATAGAGGGGAAACCCATGTCTGAGTAACATCAGATTTGATTAGCCTGGTAATTCTTTCATGGTGATCTTCTCACTCAGGGTAGGATTCATCTTTGGTGCTAGGGGCCAGTCTGAGGTCTATGCATCATTTAAGTCCTAGTCAGGCCTGTCTTTGAAAGCTTAAGTGGCTGGGTCTTGTGCTGGCATTTGTCGATGGCTGAATTTCACTGGCAGTTCATGCTTTTATACACTGACCCCTCTTTGTCATGTACACCCATTTATTACATCTGGGTGTCAGGCTCCTTTGGTAATCCCAGCCTAGAACTGTATTCAGTAGAGTTATTTTATGCAACATGAACTCCTACTGCAATTTACTTTTTGTTTGTTGCCTTCTGAATTTACGTTAAACAATAAAATCCTACCTAAGCGATGAGGGGAGATTTTCCCTTGCAATGAACAATGACATCTGCAGGGGTGTTAAAGACAGTGTAACATCTGTCAGACATCCATGACTCTGTCAGCACTGAATACGTTTTTATAAAAACCTTTTAAATGAGCTGCTTTTCAACTGGTTTAATTAGAAAAAGCACATAAAATAGAGAACAGCCTGAACTACATTTGTGAACTGCATTATTCTAATAAAATGTCAACACTAAGATAACAGAGAGCAATGAAGAAACGTACTCAGTCCAAAAAACCACTCAATGGAATGTTAAGGATGAGATTTACAACCAAACCCCCAAGTCATTTAAAGATCTGATTGTGTTATTCTGTTCCCTCCAGGTCTAATATTGTGTCACACCCTGTGGGACTCGAGCCCAGCTTTGTGGGGACTCTGGGAGTCATCACACTCCAATGCTCCACCTAGCTGCTCACAGACAGCAGCTGGGATATAAGCCCCACCCCCTACCCTCTGATTGAGAGATCCAAGGCTCCTGCGTGGGCCACAGCCAGAGGAGGCAACAGGAAGTTGTCTGTACAACTGGGCTTCATACTGTTGTCGACTGCTGGTCTGCTGTTTGCCTGTTCCTGCCTTCTGCTCCTGACCTTCTGATAGCCTGACTCAGCCTGACTCTTGGTAACTGACTATTGATCCCTGCCCTCTGGTTTGTCTCTTGATTCCTGTCTCCTGGAATTCCAGCTTAGCCTGATTCCTGGTGATTGGTCCCTGGACCCTCAGCCCATGCCCAGTAGTAACCCCTGGGCCAGGCCACCCACACCCCAGCCCTAACATATTTGTACCTCTCCCTTCGCTGCCATCCTTATGTCTAATATGCCTCTCTTTCATATACATAGTATATGGTTCTTCGTTGTATTATCATATAACACTGTGCAATGAGATGGACTGAACCATGCTTTCAAGATAACTGTGTGAATTTGCATGCCTAATTTGTGCACACAGTTTACTGTGATTGCCCATTGAAAGTGCAACTGGTCATTTGAGCACCCAGTTGCATCTGCTGTTACAATGGGTGCCCACACAGATTAGCAACAAAAATGTTGTGATAAATGAAGGGGGGGGGCAGGTAGCTCCCTTTTAGGGCCACCCAGCCAGTTAGCTATAAAGTCCCTCTTCGTGGCTGTTCTCTGCTTGCTTTACCTGTAAAGGGTTAAAAAATCCCCCAGTAAAGGAAAGGGAGTGGGCACCTGATCAAAAGAGCCAATGGGAAGGCTAGAACTTTTTAAAATTGGGGAAAAAAGTTTTCCCATTGTTGTTCTGTGGCTGTTCTCCGGAGAGAAGGAACAGAGCAAAGTCAGGGCTATGACTATGCTGTAAAAAGCTTTTTGCCCGGTATGGAAATCATCCGATTATGCCTAGAACTACCCAAATATGTAAGTAGATCAGGAAATGTCTAAAATGACGTGATTAGGTTTATTTCTTTTATTTCTTTTATTTTCTGTAAGGCTTGTGAACTCCTCTGTGCAAACCCCAGATGCTTTTGTTTCGCTTGTAACCTTTAAGCGGAACCTCAAGAGAGCTATCCTGATGCTTAATTTTTGTAATTGTGTCTTTTAAGATCTAGCAAAAAGCCTAAGTTCCGGATGTATTTTCTTTCTTTTTGTTTTTAATAAAAATGTACCTTTTTTAAGAACAGGATTGGATTTTTGGTGTCCTAGTTGGTTTGTGCATGTTGTTTAATTAGCTGGTGGCAACAGCTGATTTCCTTTGTTTTCTTTCTCAGCTCTTCCCTGGAGGGGGGTTGAAAGGGCTTGAGGTTCACCCCACAGGGAGGAATTCCCAAGTGCGCCTTCCTGGGTCCCAAGGAGTTTTTGCATTTGGGTGGTGGCAGCATTCACCAAGCCAAGGTCAGAGAAAAGCTGTAACCTTGGGAGTTTAATACAAGCCTGGAGTGGCCAGTATTAATTTTTAGAATCCTTGCCAGCCCCCACCTTCTGCACTCGAAGTGCCAGAGTGGGGAATCAGCCTTGACAAATGTGCTTTAATTTTTTATTTTCTTATTTCTTTTTCTCGTTTGTTTATTTATTTATTTATTTATTTAGCATAATGCATGTTTAATTTTCTGAATCTGTCCCACTGTTTGGGAAAACATTCTTGTGCAAGTTTTTTTTCAATTGGGATGAACGTATTCTAGCAATCTACATAGGTTGTCTCACTGGTATGAAAGTGATTCTAGTAGATCACACAGGTATATAATCAACTGCTGAGAGGTTCCCCTCTGTAATTACTACTCTGGGAAGGTTCATCATTGAGATAAGAATGGAAAAATGAGAAAACATCTAGGCATAGATGGGGTTTCACTTGTTATTTACAGGGAATGAATGCCTGAACATTAAGCAACCAAATTGCTTGACTCTTATGATTGAGATTATCTTGCCTTCCTTCTTAGAGCCTGGTTTTAACATATCCCTGTTGAGAATCAATAGATTTTCGTGCATTTGCATCATTGCAGTTTATAATGTTGGAAACAGGATCCTGATGCCCTAATGAATGTCCTGGTTGGGCTGAAAACGTGACTTAATGCGCCAGTGATGGAGAGATGCCCAGTGAGTTGAGCTTTGCCATATCCCCTACACAGTTCCTTGGCTCTGAGAGCCGGAATCCTCTGCAGGTTTAATAATGTGCACAATCCAACATAGCACGTTAACGGACGGATAATCCCCACCACATTTGTACATAGGGTACCACTTGCAAGATTAAAAACCTCAAAATATCCACTAATGGGGATCTATTGTGGGATGAAAAGTGATGTAAGAAGCTATTAATTGTTGATGATTATTCATAGTAATCGTGGATCCTATTAAAATGAACATCACAGGCTGGACCAGCACTGGTCTTTCTGTCCCTTTCTAATCTCCTGATGACTTCTCTTTTCCTGAGGGGATCAGCATCGCCTTGCTGAGTGCCAAGATTGGAGGATCCTGGGTAAGCGGATATTGCAGCAAAAGGGAAGGAGAGAGCAGAGATACAAGCTTGTTGTTGTGTCTTTGGAAAGCAGTCTCTCTTGACTGGACATCTAAGGTTAAGCTAGACCTCAGGGGTGAAATTCACCGCTGTGCAGAGGGCAACTGCAAAGCCTTTGCACCCATTTAAATCTCACTTGAGCCCTGAGGTTCCTTTCTTCCCCTCTCCCTCCTGCAGTGCCCACACACAAAAAGAAGCCATAATTTGGCTACAGGCCCTGGGGAGAGCAAAGAGTGTGCTGGCTGTGCTGCTCATGGCCCCAGAAAAGGTTCGGGGGGAGCCTTGTGAAGTCAACAAGCACAGGTAAGAAAGTGCAGCATTGGGTACACAAAAAGAATAGCAAACCCCCCTCCTCGGTGTGCTCCCCAACAGTGCCCTTTCCATGTTCTGAGTGCTAGGCCTGGGGATTAATCAACTAGTCTAATTATTAATTAAGGGTGACATTTTCAAAAGTGCTTAAGTCCCTTGTTATTTTCAAAAGTGACTTAGGTGCTTAGAAGCCATTGACTTGCAATGAGAGTTAAGCTCCTAAGGGGTCGATTTTTAAGGCTAAAGATGCAGCTAGACACCTAATGCAATTTTCAAAGGCGCCTAGTCTCAGGCAAATACCTTTGAAACTCTGGCCTTCAGGAGCCCAAATCACTTGAAAATGGGACTTGGGGCCACATTTTCAAAAGTGCCTTAATGATTTAGGAACCTAAGTCCTTTCTTTCTCGGGCTTGTCAGCTAAACATAGTAACATTCCGGTATCCAAATGATTATTTTATGGCTTGTTCTACAAAACCAGGCTAGTAGTTCCCTTGTCGCAGGGTACTTCTCTTGGCTTGGGAGAATATTTCTGGCCCCGTTCTCTCCCAAATACATCAGTGAAGCAGTCGCATGTGTACACACCAAGGTGGAGGAAAAAGCTGAAAGAGGCCAACAAAGACGATGGGAATTACAGTGCCCGGAGAGACTAAACAAATGGGTAAGTGAGCGAGAAGAAGGGCATTTTGAAGACCCGCGCGCCGTTGTGACTGCACTTCTATATTTAGCATGCTAGCTCCGCCCCGAGGTGGAAATTACATCTTCAAGCTGCAGTGTAGATGCACCCTGAGAAAGCTAAAGGACCAGGTAAATCAGCACAAGTCAACTGAAGTCAGTGGAATTATGCATATACATCCCGCTGAAGATCATCCCAAGAGTGGCAAAAAGCTGGCCATATCACACAAAGGAGCTTAAGCTGCACTACACATAAAACAGATGAACGGAAAGTACAGAGGAAGACAGCAACTGGTAGCCTAGACATGATCAATATGTCCAGGGACTAGGGTGTTTTCACAATAGTGAGCCCTCCACCAAGAAATGAAGAAATTCCCTACAGCTGTAATTTAGACTTGCTAGTCGGTTTAGGCTGCAATGCAGTGTGCTGCAAACAACTCTTTTGTTTCAGGTTTCAGAGTAATAGCCGTGTTAGTCTGTATCCACAAAAAGAATAGGAGTACTTGGGTGCCACAAGTACTCCTATTCTTTTGTTTCAGGGTTTGTCTTTGTTTCATGAATCTTTGGGTTCACCTTTGATCCCAGACTGTGAACTCACTTGGAAAGCTTTCCTGGCCCCTGCCTGCTAATATCCCAGCTATCTCAGAAATAGACTTGTGTCATCTTCACCTTGCAAGTGCTGTCAATGTCCAGATTGATAATGCTTAGAAGGATGTGTGTGCATGTAGTCCTGTAGAAACTGTTGATATTGGATAAATGGATAACTAGCATATAGGGGTGGCCAACCTGAGCCTGAGAAGGAGCCAGAATTTACCAATGTACATTGCCGAAGAGCCACAGTAATAGGTCAGCAGCCCCCGTCATCAGCTCCCCCGCCCAGCGCCTCCCCCTCCCCCCCCCCATGCCTCCCGCCTGCCATGATCAGCTGTTTTGCATGTGCAGGATGTTCTGGGGGGTAGTGGGGAGGCGAGAGGGCACAGCACGTTCGGGGGAAGGGGTGGGGGCATTGGGGGAAGGGGTGGAGTGGGGGTAGAGCAGGGGATTGAGCAGTGAGCACCCCCCGCACATTGGAAAGTTGGTGCCTGTAGCTCCAGCTCCAGAGTCAGCACCTATGCAAGGAGCCGCATATTAACCTCTGAAGAGCCGCATGTGGCTCCGGAGCCACAGGTTGGCCGCCCCTGGGTTAGCCAGTCCCTGAAGGATTAATACCATCCCAGCCTATTGCATGCTTTGCCACCATGATCCCTCTTAGGCTACCAAACATTGCTTAGCTTTTCTTTGATCTTCTCCCCTGGCTCTCTCAGGTGCTTTCCCAAAACTCCTGTCCATCCAACCCCCAGCTAAAGTTTGCCAGGAGAGCTCAGGGCTCAGTCCCTGAAGGGAGAGGGGATTTTTTTGTTTTTAACCCAGATTCCGTCTAATTTAAGCCAGGCTACTTCTATCCTGCCCGCAACTGGAATGTGCTTGAAGTTGAGGCATGTCCACGGTAGGTGGTGCTAAACTCCTATAAATGCAAACCGAGTGATTACCGCGGTTGGCTTCTCTGTACTGTTTGCCTTACTTGGCAGTGCTGACAGCTCATCTTAATGCAACGAATGTATCCCTGTGGTGCTTGCAGCCCGCACTAAAGGTCACTTAGCCCGCCCAGAGGCTTGCCAGTCTGTGCTTAACACACTGTAAAATAAATCTAGACACATTAAGCGGATAAAAAAACTTCCAGACTATTTATTTTCTGAAAATTATGGCCAGCATTATCAAACTTGAGAACCTGACATTAGGCATCTGGGCCAAGATATTCTACTCTNCGTATTATCGCCTAGGCCGACAAGGCCTAGGCCTAGGGCGGCAAATTTGCAGGGGCGGCAAATTTGAGCACCCCCGGAGAAGTTCCCCTGCTCCAGCTGCCTCCTCTGCGAGCGCGCCACCGCTTCCTGTTTCTCTCCCCTCCCTCCCAGCGCTTGTGCCGCGAAACAGCTGTTTCGCTGGGCAGGGAGGGAGGGGAGAGAAATAGGAAGCGGCGGCACGCTCGCGGAGGAGGCAGCTGGAGCGGGGGAACTTCTCCGCAGCTGTTTCACTGGTCAGGGAGGAGGGGGAACGTGGCGCGCTCGGGGAGGAGGCGGAGTTAGGGCGGGGATTTGGGGAAGGGGTGGAGTCGGGGCGGGGCCAGGGGCGGCAATTATTTCCGGGCCTAGGGGCGGCAAAATTATTAATCCGCCCCTGGGGCCAAGATATTCTAATCTGAAGTGACCAGTGAGTCTGAGTTCCCCAATTCTGAGGTACTCACCTTGAGACACATTCAAAGGGTGGCTGATTTTCAGTGGATGAGTGCTCAGCACTTCAGAAAATCAGGCCCTTTAACAGTGTCTGAAGTTGGGCCCCTCAAAAATTACTAGAAATATTGGCCCGTGAGTGAGAGTGTCAGCAGTGCTCAGCACCCAGCCTCTGCCATTTGGACACTTCACTACCTGAGGTGTGTGAATGGGAGCTGACCTCTTTGGAAAATCTAACTCCAGCTGTGGGTGCAGAGCACTTTTGCAAATCTGGCCCCTAAATAAAGCTTTAGAGGACTGGAATAAATGCCCTGATTTTTTTAACAGGACGTCCAACTCCCAAAAGCATTGGGATAGGTTGATATGAAATTTAGGTGCCTAGCTTTGGTCAGTTACATTTGAAAATCCTGACTGATGCCCTAACTCAACTGTGCATAGCTGGGTAATGGGACAAAGAACCTGGATAAAATACAAAAGGCACTTAGAAATGCATTTCTGAGAATGTAAAGTTGTGTGTGTATTTTTCACTGCAATATCCATACTTGCTGTAGTTTGGCTTTATTTGGATTCCATATGCCAGTTTTAATGACTAAGCATAAAAAAAAATTAGATCCATGGTTTCATTCAGAAAAGTACCCACTTATTTACATGAGAACCTGAAATTTCTTTACTCTGCAAAGCTGAGCTGGAAACCTAATGAGAATAAGTCTTCTCATGATCTTCCTGCCATTTCTGCTTCTGGGCTCTGCAGGAAATAATATAAGAATACATTTTAAGCACGCATATATAATTAACTTGTGGAACTCATTGCCAGAAGATATTATCCAGGCAAAGATATATGACTAGCCAAGATAGCTATTTATAAGGGATAACAGCTCTTGTGCTGCAAGCCAAAAACCCATTAATTGCCTGGGTATGGAAGAAAGTTCTTCCATGCGTGTGTTGTTGCATAATTCTCCATTCTGTTTTTGTAACAGCTGAGGAGAAACCAATAGTGAAAAGAGAGGTTATCCTAATTTAACATCACATACATGGCAGGAAAGAGTAATTCACTCCAATGCAGGAATTACTGGGTGAAATGATATGGACTGTGTCATTCAGGTCAGACTAGGTGACCATAATGGCTTTCTGTTGTTAAAATCTGTGGGTTAGGTTTAGCAACCCTTTCACTGGTGAATGCTTACCCACAGGAGTAGTGCCATTGAGTAATTGTTCACTACTGTGACCAAGAGCCTCAGTCTAGCCCCTATACATCTGTCATTAAAGAACCTTAACGAAGAGCCTATTTGAGCTCAGTTTTTAACATGGTCAAAGCTGTGTTTGGCAGTGAGGTGGTTTCTAATCTGCCAGTGATGCTGACTGAAGTGTTCTGGTCATGAAGGGAACACTGGAAATGGCTCAGTGTAGAATGGCAGCCTGCAGCGGATGGCTAAGGGTAGGCCTTAAAGCGAGCTGTTGAGTAATGAACAATCACGGGGAGTTCAGATGAGAAGGAGATCAGCACTGTACTACCTTCTTCCCTTTCTTCAGGCAAGCTGTGTTTGTGCAAGTAGAAGGGCTACATTTTTTTTTTTCTTCCAGAACAAAATAAAAATCACTCACTGGGACCCCCAGAAAACACTTTGAAGCTCGGCAATGAAAGAGAATTCTGCTGATGGCCGACGTGCATATTCCTTAGCACTGTTACAATAAAACACGAAACTCACTCATTCAGTTCACCAAGGGAAAGGTCATTTAAGCTTCAACACCCACCCCGCCCCCAGCCACATTATCTCTAGTATAACTCCATTGAAGGAGTTAGTGTAACTGCACTACAGCTGGATCAGCCCCCGGCACTCATCTCTCGTGGCTTTCCACGGGGAGGGCTGGAACTTCACGCAAACCTTTTGTTGGGTTGTTGTCACTGTTCGTATCCCAGGGCTGCTAAAAGCCCCAACCAAGATCAGGGAACCTGTTGTGCTGGGTACTGTACAGTCATGTAGTAAGAGACGGTCCTTTCCCAGAAAGAGCTTTCAATGGAACTAGATGAGACAGATGTAGTAGTATTATCTCTTTGGGGTAGATACCATCTTTATGTTCTGTGTTTGTACGGCAGCTAGCGATGTGGGGTCCTGGTCCATGACCAGGGCTCCTACAATCTATAGTAATACAAATTATAATAATTATCCCCATTTTACAGATGGGGAACTGAGGCATACAGTAGATTAAGAAGACTTTGGCTGAGCTACAGATTGAACCCATGTTTCCCAAGCTCCTATCTGTTAACTACCAACCCATCCTCCTCCTTCAAATCCGTCCCCAGCAGTCTTTGAAAGGGTGCAGCATGCACTTCTAACACACTAACCCAGCTCTACCCTGCACCTGCTCCTCTACCCCTGTGCAGTGGTTAGCACCGTTGACCCAAGTAGTATGGAACAGTCCTTTTACAAAGGGGTGCAAGAGGGACTCCTTCTGCCTGCTTGACCTCGACCACTCCCAATTGTGTTCCGACCTGAAGCCAGGCCCAGTATGGTGCTTACATTTTACTATCCCTGGGGCACAGTTCAATCATTGTTCACGTGTCCAGGAAGAACTATTCACACCCATTCCAGTGCTGTTTCTTGTGATGTATGTGCACCGTGCCAGAGGGGCATTGCTCCTACAAGTCACCTTCAACAATTATTTGTTTCTAACGACTGCATGTGTTTGGTTCAGTAGAGCGTGACGTTCTGCCTCTTTGTCTGAGCTAAGCCAGAGGCTGGGGGGAGAAGGGGCTAACCAGCAAAATACAAAACTATACATTTTAGCTTACGGGGAAGAAACACACTGCATGTTTTATATTTTGGGAGCGCAAAGTGCACACTGGGTGACATTAATGCTGAGTAAATGTTTCATGAGCCGGGGTCCCGATGGGCTTTATTCCTGCTATGCAAATGCTGTAGTGGTCGTGATGGTTCAAGTGCCTTAAAGATCGTGCCACGGTACCTTCCTGACAGCTGAGGTAGCCTTCAAGAGTTAGCAGGGTTCTTTTCAATAAACCCCTGCCTGACTCTGGCCCTGCAGGCAAAAATCAGAATATTATTTTTAGGAGAAGAATTATCATGCAGGATGTTCCCTATGGCTCAAACATAGTCCTGGGATCTCCAACTATCACCTGTCCTGCAGGATGGTAATATCCTTCTCATACCAAAACTCTTTAGTGAAATTCAGCCTGTATATATTGCATTGGTGGGCATACCACATTGATGGATAGGCTATGGGCTTGTCTACCCTTGAAATGCTACACAGGCACAGCAGCAGCGCTTCAGTGTAGATGCTTGCTCGAGCGATGGGAGGGGTTCTCCCATCAGCATAGGTAATCCACCTCCCCAAGTGGCGGTAGGCTAGGTCGACAGAAGAATTCTTCCAGCGACGTAATGCTGTCTACACCAGGGGTTGGGTCAGCTTAACTACATCATTCAGGTGGTGTGGATTTTTCACACACCCTGAGCAATGTAGCTGGGTCGACCTAACTGTTTAGCGTAGACCAGGCCTATAACTTGCGTTGTAAATTTCATTTTTGTGACATTCACGAACTAGTTCAGGGGCAGATCTGAATGATTATCAGGCAGGCACGTAGATTAGAGATATCCCATGGTTGCAAGCACATTAATTATTTAAGGTACTGTTGAGGCAGGCTGTTATTTTCAGTAGCTTCATTGCAAACACATGTGCCTTATGGACAGCAGTGATCACTCCTGAGAGTTCTCAACACTTTTTTTTCCATCCAGATCTAAAGTGGCCGTTAGTGGGAGGGATAGCTCAGTGGTTTGAGCATTAGCCTGCTAAACCCAGGGTTGTGAGTTCAATCCTTGAGGGGGCCACTTAGGGATCTGGGGCAAAATTGGTCCTGCTAGTGAAGGCAGGGGGCTGGACTTGATGACCCTTGGGGGTCCCTTCCAGCTCTATGAGATAGGTATATCTCCATATATTATTATAGTACAGTTTGCAAACAAGATAATGGACATGGGCGATTTGGTTTGCATGGGGAAAAGGGGAAGGGCCTTCGCTTTAGTGTTACAGGTAGGATAAAGATCAAATACAGAGCATCCTTTCAGCTGAAGCCTTGGAGATGTAGCACAGCAGAACAAAAGACACTTATCAAACCTCCTGAGGTTCAACACGTCAAAGGGAATGTTCTTGTCATTCAGCTGGCTTACAATGGAGCTGGCAGCAACCAGTGCAAACCGTTCAGGTGAAGAGGAAGAATGTCAACGTTAATTTATTTCTGGGTTGATGGAAGGGGCTATCGAATTGGATAGCAGTAAGGATTATTCAAATGCTGTGTACTTAGGGAGAGGGTTTCAAAAGGGAACAGGATCCCGTTTTTCAAATGCTTGGAACCTACAACTAGGGCCAGATTTTCAGCATCCAGTGTGCTCAGCTCTTTGGAAATCTGGCCCTTAACACTGAATGCAATGGGAGCCTTCCCACTGACTTCAGTGAGAACTTGGATCAGGCCCTTTTATCGCATCTTTTAACCCTGGAGCTGAAAGAACATTTACCCAGTGTATAATAAGCCTCACAACACTCCTTGGAGACAGAAAAGTTATTATCATGAATTATAATATCACACCCAAAAGTGTGCTAGATGCCTTAAAGAAACCACTCAAAGACTCTGAGTCCAAAACAATTTATAATCTAAAATTAAGATGCAACAATACAAACAGGTTTGGAGTGCAGAAAGATGTTAGAAGAAAAGGAGCAGATTGACCCAGAGGCGGATTTGAGTACGGGCTTCTTTATTGCGATACTTGTTCCCCTCGACCCAATTGTCGAGTAAGCACTGGATTAGTTACAGCACACTCTTTTTATTTAAGTTAGTATGTAAATGCCTACATCCGGTACAACACCCCAAAAACCTTATTAAGTAATAGAAACACCCATACAATTAGTATACCCACCCTTTTCTATTGTTCACTACATTACGCATATTATACAGGCATTTTTACCTTGAAAATACATTTCTTTGCAGTAATTTATTGCTACAAATTTCCCTAATCAGCGGTGCTCAGGGGAGGGAGGAAGGGGCCATGACCCAGGGCTCGTTTATGTAGTTGGGAAAGGAAGGGAGGGGGAGATAACATTTTTATTTTTTTTTTACACAAAGGGTATACTTTAGACAACTACATTTCTTGTGAAGCTGCAAGGCTTATCCATTTTCAACAAGCAACAGGGAAGGGGAAAGTATGGCAACTTATTTATTAAATGAAGAAATACTGTCTGTGCCTTTCTTCCCTAATGCCATGTCAGCGTACAAGCAGCTTCCCAGGTTTTTATTTAACCCTAACATCTCCCAACAGAAGACAAGGGTTATAATATACATAATACATCTTACTTAGACTGCAATTTCTTTGGCACAGGGACTGTCTTTCTGTTCTGTGTTTCTACATGCCTAGCACAATCAGGTCCTGGTCCATGTTTCCTGGGTGCTACTGGAATACTAATAATAATAATTAATTATAACTATATGATGTGCTTAGCCTGTTTAGGCATATGAACCACATGGTGATTGTATATATAATACGGAGAAAGAGCTGGTTGTAATTTTTGAATCCCATTGTTAATCAGCAATGGCCTTTTTTTCTAAATCAAAATTTAGTGAAAATTGTCCATTTTTCACTTTAAATTTGTTGTCAATATCATGTTTTGCTATTTGTCTTTTATCATCTGTGTTTCAATTTTTCCTTTTCTTTTTTTCCAGTTCCCCAATTTTCTTCCTTTCTTTAATTCCCTAGTTAATTTCAAAAATATTTTTAAAGTGCCTGGGGAAAAGAAGGAAAGGAACAGGGGGGGTGGGGAAAGCAAAGCGGGGAAACAAAAGAAAAATGAAAAATAGCAAAAAATACATCAAAACTTTTTAAATTCATAATGAGTTCATTTCAAAGTCTGCAAAATGAAAACAACTTCCAACTATCAACATTTTTCTATCAGCTCATATATAGATCTATATATAGAAGGAAAAGAAACTGCTCATTTTACAAGAAAACTAAGGTAGAGAAAGGTTAAGTGACCTACCCAAGATTAACTAGATCTGCAGGGGTGGGGCCAGCATCCAACCCCAGGACCCTGGCTCCCAGGACCCTACTCCATCCATTAGACTGTTGTTTATTCTGTGAGGTCTATTCCAGAGACCACTCAATTCATTGCTTTTGATACCAATCCCTCATGGTAAAAGACAAACTCCCTTATCCTCTATGATCCCAGGAAGCAACTGAAATACCTTGGCAAGCACTGGGGTGTTATTTACACGACTCTCCACTCAGTGTCCTCATTTGCTCGCTTTTGAACGAGTTGAAAAATAATGTGTATTGTGTTTGTTAGAGGCAACGCCTGAATATCCACCCATATGTATAATCTCAACTTCTATTCTGGTCACTAAGGAACATAAATATGTATTCTTCCACTCCATCAGTGTAACTCTCCATTGAGGATACAGGGTCTAAGTGTTTTAGGGGCTTAAGCTTCTTAAACGTACACTCTGATCATGTGATTTACTGTCAGCAGCGCCGGGAACATGCATGGAGTGCCACTGAAGTCAGTAGGGGTTCGCATGGGCACATTGGTCCACCCATGCTTTGTAAATGGCACAGTTGAGGCCTAAAGGCTCAATTCGACTCCTTCCAAAGTCAATGGGAGCCTTAACTTGACTTCAACTAGAGCCAGATCAAACAATAAGAGTCTGATCCAAAGCCCAATAAAATCAATGGAAAGACTCCCAGTGACTTCAGAGGGTGTTGGATCAAGCCCTTAAACAATAAGAAATTATGAGCCTCACCATCTAAATAAATATCTTTAAGTATCAGACATAATGCAAAATTTTGCCAGACCAACTATATTGAGCACATACTGTAGGCCCTGATTCTGCAAAACACTTAGGTACATCTCTTAGGTGGCCTTTCTGTTGTTCCAGACACCACATCCTCATTATACAATTTTTTTTTATCTTTCTAATTTATTTTTAATTTCCCTCCCCTCAACACTTTCCTCTCTTCAAATGGCTCAAGGGGAAGATAAATGAAAAGCTTTTTTTATTTATTTTTTTTATTTTTTTTTTGTATGGACAACTCCAGTCAGATTTTTCACCCAGCAATTCCCCACCAGTTTTGACAGCGTAATCAGAGGATTATCTCCCTCCAGGCCTTTTTCTCAAGCTTATTCCTTATGGAAATCAAGGCCCTTGATTTATTTCTAGCCTTTGTCCAATAGAGCATTATCTTGTACATGTGTATTTGATAACATTTTAAGGCTATTTAAATCCAGCTTAATTTGATCTTGATCCTTTGTTATATGCTCTTAGTGGTTTTCTATCTACCCTACTGAAGTTACAGACTTCTGAATCTTAGTGATGTGGTACTGTGATGAGGTGGCCACCCCTGCAGCAGCCCAGAAGGGCTTAAGGTGGCCTAGAAGAGGCCCCTTAAGCTTCACAGTTGCAGCTGAAGGGAAGCCTAGGGATTTATAAATACAAATTGCTGATGAAGCCAAGCTGGTAAGAACTATAAAGAGAGGAAGGTTGTAGCTGTACTGGGTGAATCTGCAGTCACTTGCTAGGAGCAGAAGTAGGAAGGGAGAGGGAATGGGAATGGGAATGAGAATGAGACCAAGACCTGGAAGAAGAGTCAACTCCAGATGAGCTGTGATGAAAGAGAGCCTGAGAAGGCAGAAACATGATGGCTTACTTTGGAGGGAGGGATAGCTCAGTGGTTTCAGCATTGGCCTGCTTAACCCAGGTTTGTGAGTTGAATCCTTGAGGGGGCCATTTAGGGATCTGGAGCAAAAATCTCTCTGGGGATTGGTCCTGCTTTGAGCAGAGGTTGGACTAGGTGACCTCCTGAGGTCCCTTCCAACCCTGAGATTCTATGATTCTAAGGCAGAAAAAAAGCCCAGGGAAATAGCAGCCAAGGAGGGGAATTGTGTAGACCTTGGCTGCTGATTATAGGGTCCCTGGCTGGAACCCAGTGTGAAGGGAGGTCCTGGGTTTCCCTATCAGCTGCTGGGAAGTGGTGCAGGACTGTTGAGAGGTGCAATCTGGACAGCTGGTTCAGTGAAACTTCGATACCCTGGAAGGGAGGACCATGTAGTGACCTAACCAGAGGGCTAAGAAAATGAAGAGGGAACACACTGAATTGTAGAAAGAGAGGCCACCACAGCGACTGAGTGACCATTGTCATGGGGCACCATGTGGGTTAGAAGCTGCTATGCAATGCCTGGCCAGGCAGAGGTGCTCTTGTGGTGACTGAGAGCTGTTACAGGCTTTTTTTTTTTTTTTTAATTTGATAGATGCTAGCAGGCTACCTGGCTGTACCTAGCAGAAGTTCCTGGTACAGTCATGAAGACTGAGTCCCTTGGGCTGGGGACAGAGACAGGACTGTGGAGGAAGGTGGAAAGGCCACAGAAGCTTCTCCTTTCAGTAGGCTGGAGTGGCCATAAGGCAGTTCTCTTATGCTTCAAGGCTTGTTATTTAGTGTGGGCTATTCGAGGCTCTCCTACCCTGAAGAGTTCCCTAGCAGCAAGTCAAGTTACTCAAGCTGGGTACCAAGAGCAGGATTTGTGCTGAAGTACAAACTGACTATACAACTCCAAAGTGTCTCCACGCTCCTATCTAGCCAAAAAGACCTAGCAAAAAAAACGATTCTATTTGGGTGTTTTGCATTATAGGAATATTGCTATTTTATAAACAGTGATTGCTTTTGATTTGATCTGAAATACAATGAATTGCAAGTCGGAATTATGCACCAGTTAGTGTAATTATTGTGAAAGCCCAGCAAGGAAAGATTTGTAACAGCTAATGCACTCACTTCAGGGAACATTATAATTTTGCACTTATGAAATGTTGCTCTTTCACTGCTGATTGCAATAATTTTTTAATCAAGAAAACAGTGGGTAGAGATTTTGCTCCTTGGGGGGAAAACAGTGAGAGGTTCATTCTGTGAAGTTAGTTTGAAAAAGGAATGTTTTGGAACAAAATGTTGATGCAGGCTAAGGAAGGAGAAATGGGCCTCTCATAGGAAGGGCCGAAAGTATTTTGAAAAAATGAAGAAAAAAGGGTAGACTCTGACTTTGAGCCCAGCCCTGAAGCAAAGGGTGGTGCTTGTGTTGTACCACCCCAGGAGTAGCCCTGGGAGGCACTGGGACGCAGATGCCCTGTAAGGAACAATTAATTCATAGATTATAATCCCAGAAGGGACCATTGTGATCATCTAGCCTGACTTCCTGCATAACACAGGCCATAGGACTTCCCTGAATTAATTCCTATTTGAATAGAGCATCTCTGTTAGAAATATATCCACTCTTGATTTAAAAAGGGATGGAGAATCCACCACTGCCCTGGGTAAATTGTTCCAGTTTTTAATCACCCTCCCTGTCTAAATAATCTGCACCATATTTCTATTTTGAATTTACCAAGATTCAGCTTCCACCCATTGGATCTGGATAGACCTTTGTCTGCTAGCTTGAGGAGCCCTCTCTTTCAATTTCTGTTCCCCTTGTAGGTACTTAATTCATCCCCGGCTTCTTCCTTGCTCTACCTGTGCATGGGAGGGGAATACGCTACTGATGACCTATGCCAGTAGCAATTTATGCTCCAATCACCGCACCAGCCAGCATGTAGGGAAGCTGAACGCAATTCCACCCACTTTGCACTCACCTCCAGGGCATGCAGTGCCTGCTTACTCTTGTGTGCCTGAATCCAAGGTCTGATTGACCTGGGGTATAAGGGAAGTTCTCACAGACTCCTTACACTTTCATGAGTGTGGAGTACCTATTCACAGTCTAGGTTAAACATAAACAGAAAGCAAAGCAGGCTTCTTCACATCTGGCCCCATACCATGTCACCTTCTACCCTAGGGAGAAAGTAGGAGATGCTATATATGGAAATGACTGATTGATTACCTTGCCCAGTTGCCACTTCCATGGTAGGTTATTCCCAACTACAGCTGATGCATGACAGTTATCAACTGTAGCCCTAAGGATTAATCTGCTTGCTTGCATAAATATATTTTTTTAAATAAATTTAAGTATTTAACGTAATAGGTTTATACATTTATATTAAAAATAAGTTTGGCTGTAATGCAAAAGATCTACAGGCCAAAACCCTGTATGTTAAACTAAGGCAAAGTTAGCACATTTTGGGACCCTTACCCAAAAAAGTAAAAATAAATAAAACACCCACGCAAATGTTTAGAGACCTTTTGCCTAAACCAATAGACAATGAAGAATGGCAAAGGGGATTTTTTAAAGTTGTACCCACAGACTTAACAAGTACACCACAAGTGCGTACATACCTGTCATTCATACGCACATACATACGAGCCTATGGGGTAAGTGTACCCTAACATTTCTGTGGGGAAAGGATAAAATTTGGGCATGAAAGGAAAAATTTCCGACCAATGCCCTATAAAAAGGCGATTCATCTCGCCATTTTAGAGGCAATCCACCCACCTATCTACTCTTCATTGTCTCCATCTTCAACAACGTATCAATGCTACCCATCTACAATGGCTATTAACTATTAATAGGCCGTACTTTGTTTCTTTTCAAACTTTAAGTTTTAAGGGAACTAGGCTAAGCTTGGTTTCCCTACGCTTTATTTCAGTTTAAGGCTTATTAAGTTAAGTTAAAAAGTAAACAGCTTTAACAGCTCTGCATTAGCTTCCTCTGCCAGAGGTGTAAGAACGGAACCGCCAGAGGTGTGGTCCTTTATCTTTCAACACCGGGTTATTAAAACAAAGTGTAAGTATTAACCAAAGTTTGCAGCACATAGTATTGTATCATATGTATCGCTTAAATAACAGTAATACAATTGTAACTCTGTAATTCTAACTGTTTTATCATTTGCTTACTATTTCATTAATTTTAATAAAAGGTCTTTATAACTATATCTTTCTCAGTGTAAGCTTCCTGTCATACCCCCAAAGCTCCTTTTATAAACTCTGTGAAGCCTAATTCAGAACAAACTTTATCTTCTAATCAAACAAATTGGCAAGCCTAAACCCATACTAAATAATATCCATAATAGTTATTATTAATATCATTAATTAATTTAAAATGAATTAATTAAATTAAGTAAATAAATTAAATCAACATTACTATCACACCCCAAATCAGGTTACAGGCTGGTGAGCCAGCCAGGAGTTTCGAGGAGTGCGTGACAGGAATTTTCAGGGATTCCAGGCATCCTTGGACCCTTAAGAAATGTCACCTGAGGCATAAGTAAATGGTTAAAATTACAGAGGCTTACAAACCCTTTCTCTCTTAAGAAAAGAGTAAGCCTAATTTCCTGTAACTGCGGCTTGGCACCAGTCCCAGTATTTCCGGTTTTGTATTGTGGTTTTGACTTAGAAGTTTAATTTTAAGGTTTTTGAATATAACCTTAAAAAAAAGTAATAGAGTTTTTGACTAAAGTGATACGCGCATTTAAGGGGCTTTATAAAGGTTGAAGTGATAACGAATGGTACCAATAAGATATTAGCAGTAGCACTGGATCCGATGACCCACACTAGTGGCGGCGGGGGAGTTGACAAAGCAAGGCATTAATCGCCGCCAAAAAGGCCGCAATAAGTCAGAACTTGAACAGTTCAAAGATACCTTATCTCAGTCCCCTTAACTCTCCCGGACTGCATCTCTGATCCGTCTGCCTCAGTATTCCCCAGTATTTGGCAGGCCCCGACAGAGGAAAAAGACCTCTTGATTTGCTACGAGCCATCGAGGGAAGAGAGGGAACGTACCCCCATCCCTCTATTTTATTTACTTGGGACTTATTGAATGATGTGTAAAAACCAGTTAGGGGTGTTATTTCCTGTTGTTTCTGTGAAGGGACGCCTTCAATTTCAGAGTAAAGCAACAGAGTATTTATTCTAGTTTATTGAATAAGCTAGTAAAGTTGTAGAATTGAAATGAGCTCTCTATTTCGTGTTAAGAGTGAAGCAAGGGCAAGTGTAGTGTCTGTTGGAGTTGCCCGCAGTCTGGCTTTAGAAAACTTTGCCAGGAAATATATTCAGGAACACGGAGGAGGTTTAGAACAGCTGAGGAATAACGAGATGATTTCTAAGCATAGTAACCCATGGGGTTATGTAAGTGAGATATTTAATAAAGAAACAAAGCAGAAAAAGAAAAGGGCTAAATTGGTAAAGGGAATAGCTGTTGAATGCCTGCTCGTGGCTTGTAGTTCGCTTAAAAAAAAAAAATTAAAATTACTCAGGGAAGCTCAGCAAATGCTGGTGAGCTATAAAGTAGACCGTGGTCAAATGTTAAAAAAAAAAAAAAAAATTAAAAAGGGGAGAAAATATGGTAAAGAAGGATAAAAAAATCAATTCCCATCCCTATTGGTATGGTGAAACCGACAAAGGTAAAAACACCTACAGGGCCAACAACTAGAAGTAGGGCAAGAAAATTAGCTCAGGCTAATACAGTACCTTTAAAAGCGCAGTTGAAAATTAAGTCTGAAAAGCCACGAGAAAAGTCAAAAAAGAAAGTTGGCAGTGCAAAAGCTCCACATCAGTTTCATCTGTGGTTAAGTGCAGCCTGGCAAAGTCATATAAAAAAGTATTAAGTATTTAGTATTTTTTTTTGTTAAAGTAACCCGTAATAATTATTATTAATATTATTCATAATAATTAATTAAAAATTAAGTAAATAAAATAAAATTAAGTAAATACATTAAATCAACATTACTAACACACCCCAAATCAGGCTACACAACAAAAATGAAAATGTTTGTGTATTCATGGAATCATTTCTTCCAGGGTTCTGGGGAGGTTGTCAAAACCAATTTTGTTTTCAATCTTTTGCAACCAAAAACCACTGAAAAGTGGGGGGGGGGATTGTTTGGTTTTAATGAAAACTCAACTAGTTTTGAAGAAACTGCCGTTTAAATTGTTTTAAAAAGCCATTTTCTATTTATTTATTTATTTTAATTTCCAGAAAATTTTCAACCAGTTGTATTCCATGCAACATATTTTCCAGTGCTTTGTCCATCTCTTTTATTAAAGCGTTTGAATCATAGTCTCTAATATCGCATGTGAACACCTGGCTGTCCAGTTATAAATGACACAAGTATCAGGACTTGAATCACTAATTCCTTGAAGGCCATTTCACAGTTGAAAAGTTGCCAGTGTTAGAGTAAGTATTTGGCTTAAATTGTTTAGCCACAAATAAATTTGTTTAGCCTTAAAGGACTAGATCATGCTGTATAAGCACAGCCCTGCCTTGGGAAAGTAATAAAGCCAGGCTGTCGTAAGGGGAGCAAAGGAGAAAATCAGAGGCTGCAATTCTAGCTAGCCCTTTCTCAGACCATGCAGGTTTTAAGGGTGCTTTATTCCCTCACTATATTGGGTGCTCTCAGAAAGGTCAACCAGAATCAAGCCCAAAGAGATTTTTTAATGACTCTGAGCTGTATCCATTGGTCAGAATTATCAAGGTTTGAAATATGAGGCCAAGTATTTGCAATAGATGAGCCAAGCTCTGAAATCCTGCTGAACTCTGCTTTCACTTCACATTAATGTAAACCTAGTGACTAATGTAAATCCCAGTGAGTTCATTTGGATTTGGATCACACCACATTTCCCTGGACTTCAGTAGTTACTCTGGATTTGCAAAGGTGTGATTAGGTGACCACTTGTGCCGTATTTTTTTCCACGTAAACTCTTGTTAACTTCAGTGGGAGTTTTGCCTGACTCGGGACTATGGCCCATTATTGTTACTGCAACAAAAGCCAATGAAAATCACTATTTCGGGCTGTCATTACTAGCTATTTCATTGGTTTATTCTTAACGTAGATACATAGTCATGATTACTATCTTCTGTTGCCCAATGGAGGACAATCCTATGAAATGTTGCTAGGGACTGGCAGACAAAAAGACATTCAAAACTGATCCTGACAAACACAAACAGATTAGTAAATGAAAGAGAATTTTCTATTAAGGTAAAACATTTTGCCCTGTAGAACTGCCCAACTCTGTATGACATGATCCACTCTCGCTACCCCATATTTTCTGCACAAAGAGAAAGTGAAATTGACATATTTAATATGGTTATATTTCCCTTACCTTTTTTAATGGTCTCCAACTGGACCTGTAAATCCTCTGTGGAAACTCCCAGTACAAAGATGATGCTAAAAAATATAATCCCCTTGGAAACTTAGTTTATCTGGAATGAGGATTTTCCCAGCAATCAGCTGCTGGGTTTCCAAGAACCTTTCCTGAACGTGAAACTTTTCAGAGCATTCCATCAGAGTTCAAAAGCAGAGAGAGATTTGAGAACAATGCTTTTCTAGGCTACCAGAGCTGGCATTCACCCAGGCCTTTACAATTTCAGCCTTTGAGCAATGACTCCTGTGGATTTACACTGTGCATGTGTGAGCACTTCCACTGATTTCTGCATGCAGAAGTGGAGTTTTTAGGTATTTAATCTAAAAGCAAAAGAAGCTTGTCCTTCTTGCCCTCAAATCCAAATCCCTTGTTAGTTTAATTTCTGAAGAGGGAACAAAATCAGTTTTTCTTTTCATATAACTGCCAGAATGAGATTCTAAGCAGTTTTCCAATCTCAATTTCGCTGTTTCACTTCTGACCTCCATTATAAGATTGCATTTATTTTCAAATGTAGCCTTCTTTACAATCATAGAATTAGGTGTGTAGCATTTAAACTCCTTGAACCTCTTCTTTATTCTGTATTTGAATCACCCTACTTTTCAAAGCTAATTTTTCACTTAGTTACGGCACTACTTCCTTCCAATTTTGTTTTCTCTTACTTTGGAGTCAGTATTTACAATGTTAAATCCAGGAGTTGTCACACCAGGACAGATCATTGGTCTTTTGAGGTCCTGATTCTTCCATCTCCTGTTGGTCAATGGACCTCCATCTGCATCCAATCCCATAATGCACTTGGTCAGTTCTGCAATGCTGCATCAAGAGGGGAAGAGAGACACTCCAACCTGACTCCACAGGTGCTAATTTATGCCCTGAAGCATGATGCTTGATTTCCCTTCCATCTTTTATTTTTGTTTGTTTTTTGACATGGCTCATGCATCTGGCAAATGCTGTTTGTGCTCAGAAAATATCTAGACTGTTTTTTATCCTCCTAAATGATAGGGGTCTGAATGGCTCAGGGGATTAGTTTTAGGCTATAGTTTTTCTCTCTCTCTCTCTAAAAAAAACTAACGGAATTCAATCTAGGATGGTATCTGAGGGAAAGCTGCCACCATCAAATGAGCTGCTGGCCATAAACCACTTCCTAGTGGACCAGAGCTGCTACAGTTGATATTGGAAAGTTTGGACGCAGGCTCAGCATAAAGGAGGCCAAGGACTGAGTGGGCATGGAGCCTGAATTATTGTCTCCTCTTTTAGGGTTTGTCTGTAATACACTATTTTACCTAGAGTTACTTGATTGCCAGTTAACTTGAGGTAGTTAATATGTTTGTAAAAGCTAGTGTGGACGCTCCCTACAAGAGATTTAACCATCAGAATGTTACTTCATATGCAAACCGCACCCTCTACCGAATGGATCCCAAAGCGTTTTATAGACTGTGAGCCAAATTATAGCCCTGATCCTGCAATGAGCTCTGGGTGAGCAGACCCCTGTATCTACGTGGCGCCCATTGACTTCACATCTGGCAAAATTGGGCGGTTAGTGAGGGGGATTTTAGTTAGGCAGAAGGTCATTGACCAAACTGCAGGATGGCCAGGGCTTTAGGATTAGCACCTGCAGCCTTATGGAAAGTTCAGTGAGATCCTTAGTGCACACAAGTGTTGCGGACTTCAGTTTTATGTGCCATCCGGGGGGGGGGGGGGGATTTGTGAAAGAAATGGGGCAGCCCCTTGTCGGCATAGGTCACTGAGAAACCTGTCTTTAAAAAGCAGTTAATTTTTCCATCACTCCAGCTGTAACATGCATTCTGAAACAATGACAAAAAAACACTTCTTGAGACAATCTGGTGTTGTACTCGGGAATCCTACAGATCCTGGGAGAGATGAGTCAATCTGGTGTGACAGGATCAGTGTTTTCCCCTGAACTGTGAAAATCAAACATTAGTCTTCCAATAAGCAACAAAAAGTTGGAAAGATGCAGGAGGCGCTTGTCAGTCCCGGCAGAGCCTACCCAAGAATTCCCCCAAACCTTCACAATACATTTTGCATATTCTTTTTTAATTGATGCATTTGTCCAGATGTAAGGACACATTATGACTTGATTTAAATGTCACAACTTGCTCTCTCCAGGAGCAAAATGCAAGGCTGGAAAGTTCGAAGAATGTAGCGCTGGGTGAGGCTCAAATCTTGGGTAGCTAATAGTGCCTCAAGAAGCTGCCTTGTTACCGTGGCAATTTGCCACACCCAGGAGTCACCTGTATGGGTGTTGCTGTGGTACCACTGCTTGGCGAGGCCACGGTAGGATTGTAACACTTAAGCCCAGACTTCAGGGGGTTTGCAGCGCGTAGGGAAGGGGGAGGGAGGCTGCATCCTGTGTCTCCTTGGCCTCTTCCCCCACGGATCAGGCCCAAGGTGTGTTCACAAGGAGCAACCACTTGAGCCAGGCCTCCCTTGTGCTCTGGCCCTGGTGCAAGCTCCAGCTCACAGGTCCTCCAGCTGCTGCTTCACTATAAATAAGGTAAGCTTTAAATAGCTATTAAATTATACACTGAGTGGAGGTGGCAATGACTATCTTGTGATTTGTGCCTCACCTGTCAAAGTCACAAGCTACCACTGGAAGTCGGCATGTGATTATTTTTTTTCCTTCTTTTTTCTTTTTCTGTGATATTGCTGGAAAAATGCAGGTTTCTGGCTAGTTTAAAAAAAGACACACCAGTTTCACTTTTGTTGGCACTTTCGTTTCTTTAGTGAATTAAAAGCTGGTGAAAGCTGCCAGACTGACAGCACTGCGGACCGCAGACCTTTATTGTTATGGCAGGAGTCTCCAGGTGCCGCTATTATACATAGTCTTGCATGTTCCCTTACTTCACGTGCGAGGAACATACAGTCTTTGAAGAAATTCTCTCTTTTGTGATGTGAATTTTCTGGGGAGCTGTTGCAAATAGCAAGGAAGTTTGCGCTCTGCCTTAATCTCTCTAACAAGGATCAGTTCTTGAGGCAGAGGTGCTTCCTGGCAACTGGGCACTGGTGTTTGGGTTGTGACTGCCTGCATGTTTGTGACTACCTTTGTTCACGGATGGACTGATGCATATAGTGTAAATAAACAAGTAGCACTAAGACTACCCTGTGTCACTGATGTCTCCTCCAATGGGAAACAGATCTACAAAGGCCCAGGGCCGGCTTTAGGCCGATTCGCCCGATTCCCCAGAATCGGGCCCCGCGCCTAAGAGGGCCCCGTGCTCCGTCCGGAGCGCGGCAAGCCCCGCGGCCCCACTCCCCCGGCTGGAGCTCCGTCCGGAGCGCGGCAAGCCCCGCAGCCCCCCGCTCCCCCGACCGGAGCTCCGGCTCCGGCGCGGCAAGCCCCACGGACCCCCACTCCCCCGGCCGGAGCAGCGGCAAGCCCCACGGCCCCACTCCCCCGGCTGGAGCTCCGTCCGGAGCGCGGCAAGGCCCGCAGCCCCCCACTCCCCCGGCCGGAGCAGCGGCAAGCCCCACGGCCCCCCCGCTCTCCAGACCGGAGTGCCGCCGAAGACTGGAGCGCCGCCCACCCGGTGAGTTCAAGCCCCGCCCCCACGAATCGGGCCCCGCACTTCGTAAAGCTGGCCCTGCAAAGGCCCCAACATCTGCTACAACTTGGCAGAGGGGCAAAAATATCTGCAGAGCAGTTAAAGCCCAAGCAGCAGTAGTGCAAAATCTCCACATTGTGCTCTGACCCTGTATTGCAGTGACTACTTTCAGGGTGAGCGTGTTGCTCCACCTTTATGACCATTTCAAGGGTACATCTACACTTCAAGTGGAGGCGTGACTAGAGCATGGATAGGTATACCCATGCTGGCTTTAATCTAACTACCACAGGTAACAGTAGTAGTGGAGAAGTGATGGCATGGGCTGTACTGCAATAATCAGCTCCTTTTTGTTAATGCTCTCAGAAAAGACTAGCCTCAGTTTCCCCATATGTAAATCTGAGACAGCGATCCTTACAAAAGACCTATTGTGAGGCTTGATTGCTCAATGTTTGTCATGCACAATGAGATCATTGGATGGAAAGTTCTAAGGGCCAGTTTCTTAGCTGATATGAATCTATTGACTTCAATGAAGCTATATTGATTTGCACTGGATGAGAATCTGTCTGTTGTACTTTTCAGCTACTAGCACTATAATTAACTCATTTCACATAGGCCACCAGGGCCAGATTTAAATCAGTGACTTCATGCTTGAAAGGCTTCCTGTCCTATAGTTAATTCTGTGAGCCACGCTGTCCCCATTCTCGGAGCCCGTAAAAATTTTTTTTCTTTTTGGAATGATTGCCTCTTTACTGATGCCAGAACATTATTCCCTAGCCCTTCATTTTAACCATCCCTGAGTTTTTATTTTAAAATTAAAATGTGATTTAGCAGCAGAGGTGTCATGCTCACTGTTGTTCCCTATTAAATCTTTCCTTTGCTTTATTAAATGTCCCTCAATGACCATAGTAGATAATGTAATGATCCTGCTCTGATGAATATAGATGGGTACCAGTGGTTTAAGCTATTAGCTGAGTGTGTCTGGCCATTCTATTTCTTGTGTGCCAGACACCAAGCATGTCTTCCTGGCTGACACGGTGATCATAGAATATCAGGGTTGGAAGGGACCTCAGGAGGTCATCTAGTCCAACCCCCTGCTCAAAGCAGAACCAAATCCCCAGACAGATCTTTGCTCCAGATCCCTAAATGGCCCCCTCAAGGAGTGAGCTCACAATCCTGGGTTTAGCAGGCCAATGCTAAAACCACTGAGCTATCCCTCCCCTTGGTGCTTTATATGTGCAAATGAACAATGAAGTGTGAGAGCCAGGGGCGGCTCTATGTTTTTTGCTGCCCCAAGCACAGCAGTCAGGCGGCCTTTGGTGGCACGCCTGCGGGCGGTCCGCGGTCACGCGGATTCGGCGGCGTTTCTGCGGGTGATCTGCCGGTCCCGCGGCTTCGGCGTACCCGCCACCGAATTGCCGCCGAAACCGTGGGACCAGCGGACCTCCCGCAGGCACGCCGCTGAAGGCCACCTGAATGCTGCCCTCACGGCGACCAGTGCGCCGCCCCCCGCGGCTTGCCGCCCCAGGCACGCGCTTGCTGCGCTGGTGCCTGGAGCCGCCCCTGGTGAGAACCTATGTGCTCTAGACTTGAGAGCATGGGATCAATATTCAGGACTCCTTGTTTTTACTCCTGACTGTCACGGACCTTTTGGTAAGCCACTGGACCTCTCTGATATGTCTACCCTGCAATAATAGACCAGCGGCTTGGCTGCGGCTTTCTCAGGTCAGCTGACTCTGGCTTGCAGTTCTTGGGCTGAGGGGCTAAAAATTGCAGCGTAGATGTTTAGGCTCAGGCTGGTGCCCGGGGTCTGAGACCACCCACCTTGAAGGATTTCAGAATCCAGGCTCCAGCCTAAGCTCAAACATCTACACTGCAGTTTTTAGCCCCACAGCTCAATCCGCATAAGCCCAAGTCAACTGGCCCAGCCTCTGAGCATCGGTGCTACAGGTTTTTATTGCAGTGTAGACATGCCTTCAATGTCTTCGCTGTTCCATCAATACACAGGTTGTAGTAATAGTTACTTTGTCACAAGGAGGTTGTTTCACTAATTGTTTGTAGCATGCTTTGAGATACTCCGGAGAAATTTGGCTATGCCAGGGTCCCATCCAAGGCCCATCGAAGACCACAGTGAGAATCTCATTGGGTTCAATGGGCATTGGATCAGTCCCTAAGTGCAGAATTATAAAGCATTTTGGGCTGCTTATGGGAATCCTTCAGTAAACACTTAGGATAGATGCCTTTTATAACATTGATTATAAATTGAAGGAAATAAAGAACTGAGCCATTTGAGGAAGAAGGAATGGGTCTAGGCTTGCGATGGGTCAAGGTAAGGTAAATGAGATGCTTCCATGCTGTTTTTTCTGAGTTAGATGCACACACCTCCTCTTAGGCCCCGTCCAGACTACCCGCCCGGATCGGCGGGTAGCCATCGAAGTATCGGGGATCGATCTATCGCGTCTCGTCTGGACGCGATAGATCGATCCCCGAACGCGCTACTTCGAACTCCGGTACTCCTGCAGAGCGAGCGGAGTACCGGAGTTCGAAGCAGGAGCCGCGAACTTCGAGCGCGGCGCCGCGCGGACGCGAGGTAAGTCGCGTTAGTTCGAACTAAGGTACTTCGACTTCCGCTACGCTATTCGCGTAGCTGAAGGCGAAGTACCTTAGTTCGATCCCGCCCCTAGTGTGGACCAGCCCTTAGGAAAGTGCGTTGAGAGAGAGGGGAGGGTCGTGCAGTTCAGGCACTGCAGTGACTGGAGTTCGGAGTCCTGCCACAGACCTGTGCTCTTGGGCAAGTCATTTTAGGGTGAGATGTTGAAAACAGCTGATGCCATGTAGGAGCCTACTCCTCATTTCTCAGTCCCTCGCCTCCTGGATAAGGATGAGAGCGCTTGTTTTCTCCCACACTTTGTTTATTGAGACTGTAAACTTTTGAGGGCAGGGACTGTCTCTTACTACGGGCCAGATTCTGCCACCCTTACTCACGTTGAGTAGTACCTTGCTCAACAATAGTCCCAATAGTCAGGGGCGGCTCTAGCTTTTTTGCTTCGACTTCCGCTACGCTATTCGCGTAGCTGAAGGCGCACCTGCAGGAGGTCCCCAGTCCCGCGGATTCGGCGGCGCGCCTGCAGGAGGTCCCCAGTCCGGCGGATTCGGCGGCGCGCCTGCGGGGGAGGTCCCCGGTCCCGCGGATTCGGCCGCATGCCTGCGGGAGGCCCCCGGTCCCGCGGATTCGGCGGCGCGCCTGCGGGAGGTCCCCGGTCCCGCGGATTCGGCGGCGCGCCTGCAGGAGGTCCCCAGTCCGGTGGATTCGGCGGCGCGCCTGCGGGGGAGGTCCCCAGTCCCGCGGATTCGGCGGCGCGCCTGCAGGAGGTCCGCCAGTCCCGTGGCTTCGGCGTACCCACCGCCAAATTGCCGCCGAATCCGCGGGACCGACGGACCTCCCGCAGGCATGCCGCCGAAGGCAGCCTGACTGCTGCCCTCGCAGGGACTGGCAGGGCACCCCCCGCGGCTTCCCGCCCCAGGCACGCGCTTGGAGCGCTGGTGCCTGGAGCCGCCGCTGCCAATAGTGATTTAATTATGGAGTAAGGTCCAATGCAGTGGGAGTTAGGATATCAAAATCTGGCTGGTTTTGAACACTTAATGTAATGGGGCTCTGATCTTCTTTGGGAGCAGAGGGACTAATGGATACAAATAATAACAGTACACATATATATTTACCTTGCGGAGTGGCATGCCTTCTGTCAGTCACAATAAGAACAGTGTTATGGGGATAGAAAGGATTAGTGGAATAATAAAAATGCCCCATTTTGTGGCTCTTCCTTTAAACTACAGGCGCCGACTTTCCAAAGTGCCCAGGGGGTGCTCAACCCCTGGCACTGTCCCAGGCTTAGCCCCCGCCCCTCCCCACCCCCGCTCCTTCCCACCCCCGCTCCACCCCTGCCTCGCCTGTTCCCGCCTAGTTCAGCCCCCGAGCACACCATCTCCTTGCTCCTCCCCCCTCCCTCACAGCCTCCTGCACACCGCGAAGCAGCTGTTCACCGTGAGCAGGAGGCACGGGGAGGGAGGGGGAGGCGCTGATCCATGGGGCCTGCCAGTGGGTGGGAGGTGGTGGGGGGGTGAGCTGATGGGGGGGCTGCCGGTGGGTGCTCAGCACCCACCATTTTTTCCCCGTGGGTGCTCCAGCCGCAGAGCACTTACGGAGTCGGCGCCTCTGCTTTCAACTTTGTTCCCTACTGAATTTAGCAAATGACAGGACTGATAACTCAGTTGAGGCACTGCTGTCATACAAATAAATTATAGAGACCTCAACCAAGACCAGGGCCCCATTGTGCTGAGCACTATACAAACACAGAGTGTGGGATAGTTCATGCCATGAAGACATGACAGACAAAGGGATGGAGGGAAGGGATGTAACATGCAAGAAGAGTGGACAATGGGCTGCAAATGAAATGGCCGTACTGCCTTTTTAGGGGGAGGGCGGTTGTTCTTTTTCTATTTCAATCTTGGGGGTGGGGGTTTTGTTGACAGGGAATTGGCTAAACAGAAAGATTCATAGACTTTAAGGTCAGAAGGGACCGTCATGATCATCTCATCTGACCTCCTGCACATCGCAGGCCACAGAACCTCACCCACCAACTGCTGTAAAACACCCCTAACCTCTGGCTGAGTTACTGAAGTCCTCAAATCATTATTTAAATACTTCAAGTTACAGAACATCCACCATTGACACTAGGTTAAGCCTGTAAGTGACCCATACCCCAGGTTGCAGAGGAAGGAGAAAACCCCCCTGGATCTCTGCCAATCTGACCCGGGAGAAAATTCCTTCCTGACCCCAAATACGGTGATCAGTTAGACTCTGAGCATGGGGCAAGACCCACCAGCCAGACCCCTGGGAAAGAATTCACTGTGGTAACTCAGAGCCCTCCCCAGCTAGTGTCCCCTCACAGCCATTCCTTTCCCATAACAAATCTAATGCTAGCTCCAAGTGCCCTACCCATAGGAATACTAAACCCAGGCTGGGCAGCCTTATCCATAGAAACCCTAAACCTAGCTCCAAGTGCCTTACGCATAGGCGCCCTAACTCAGGGATGGGGAGCCGTAACCATGGACACCCTAACCCTCGGGTGGGGAGCCCTACCCATAGGAACCCTAAGCCTGGGGTTGGGAGCCCTATCCATGGGAACCCTAATTCCAAGTACCCTACCCATAGGAACCCTAAGCCTGGGGTTGGGAGCCCTATCCATGGGAACCCTAATTCCAAGTACTCTGCCCACTGGAACCCTAACCCTAGCTCAAGAACCCTACCCATAGGAACCCTACCCATAGTTCCAAATGCCCTGCACATAGGAACCCCAATCCTAGTACAGGGAGCCCTACCCATAGGATCCCTAACCCTGGGGTGGGGAGCCCTACTCATGGGAATCCTAACCCTAGATCCAAGCACCCTACCCATGGAATCCCTAGCCCTAGGGCGGGAAGGCCTACCCATAGGAACCCTAAGCCTGGGGTTGGGAGCCCTATCCATGGGAACCCTAATTCCAAGTACCCTACCTATAGGAACCCTAACCTTAGTGTGTGGAAGCCCTAGTGTAGCGGGCCGGTGTGGCTCCCCTCTTCCCCTGAGAGGGTTGAGCACCGGTCACAGGAAGGGGCGGGGCCACAAAGCGGTGAGCCCGCCCCTCAGAGGGTCAGGCGGCGACCCGGAAAAATAAAAGCCGGCCATCCCAGCTCAGTAGGGGCCCAGCCACCGCCGGGAGCAGACCTACCTGGGGAAGCTCCCAAAAAGGAGCTCGCTGAAGCCCAGAGCAGCTACCCGGACTGGCCCGAGGGTCCCCTCGACCGCTACTGGGAGGACCCGCCGGAGTTTCCCCGAGCCCCCTACGAGGAGGAGCCGCCCAGAGCTCCCCCGCTTCCCTGCTACAACCCCGAGGAACCCCCGGAGCAGATCGCGCCGAATTTCCCCGAAAACCTACCCGACCTACCACCCAGCCCGGGTTGGGACGAGTACATGCCGTGGGACTTCCCGGGGCCGGACGCCGTGGACCAGGTAGGCCCAAGGGGGGATGTTGGAAGTGGCCCGGGGGCAGCCGACCTTAGTCAGGCTGCTGAACAAACTGAGCCGATGTCAGTGTGTTGCGGCCAGGATCCCCACTGACCGTCAGCGGTGAAGACCGCTGTCTAGGGCCCCGGGCCGGGACACAGTGGAGTGGGAGGGCCTGTGTCCCCCCTGCCACCCCGGTGCGGGTGGCAGTTATCCCCCTCGGGCTGTTGTTGCTCAGCCCTGATCCAAAGGTCTGAGCCCCCATACTGACTGCTCAGCCCTGACCCAAAGGTCTGAGCCCCTGTACTGTTGTTGCTCAGCCCTGACCCAAAGGTCTGAGCCCCTGTACTGTTGTTGCTCAGCCCTGACCCAAAGGTCTGAGCCCCTGTACTGTTGTTGCTCAGCCCTGACCCAAAGGTCTGAGCCCCTGTACTGTTGTTGCTCAGCCCTGACCCAAAGGTCTGAGCCCCTGTACTGTTGTTGCTCAGCCCTGACCCAAAGGTCTGAGCCCCTGTACTGTTGTTGCTCAGCCCTGACCCAAAGGTCTGAGCCCCTGTACTGTTGTTGCTCAGCCCTGACCCAAAGGTCTGAGCCCCTGTACTGTTGTTGCTCAGCCCTGACCCAAAGGTCTGAGCCCCTGTACTGTTGTTGCTCAGCCCTGACCCAAAGGTCTGAGCCCCTGTACTGTTGTTGCTCAGCCCTGACCCAAAGGTCTGAGCCCCTGTACTGTTGTTGCTCAGCCCTGACCCAAAGGTCTGAGCCCCTGTACTGTTGTTGCTCAGCCCTGACCCAAAGGTCTGAGCCCCTGTACTGTTGTTGCTCAGCCCTGACCCAAAGGTCTGAGCCCCTGTACTGTTGTTGCTCAGCCCTGACCCAAAGGTCTGAGCCCCTGTACTGTTGTTGCTCAGCCCTGACCCAAAGGTCTGAGCCCCTGTACTGTTGTTGCTCAGCCCTGACCCAAAGGTCTGAGCCCCTGTACTGTTGTTGCTCAGCCCTAACCCAAAGGTCTGAGCTCCTGTACTGTTGACTGTTCTTCCTTTGTACTGTTTCTTGCTCCACCCTGCAGCATAGGACTGAAGCCCACGTACGACCAGCGGGCCGGTGTGGCTCCCCTCTTCCCCTGAGAGGGTTGAGCCCCGGACTCGCCCCATTACACCTACCCATGGGAACACGAACCCTAGCTCCAAGTAGTATACCTATAAGTACCCATACTCCAAATACCCTACCCTTAGGAACCCAACCTTTGCTCCAAATATGCTACACAAAGGAACCCTTACTCTAAGGTGTGGCGCCCTACTCATAGTAACCCTAATCCTAGGGCAAGGAGCCCTACTGAAAGACAAATGGAGGGAGAGGCAATATCAGAGAGAGGGGAAGTAGGGAACATGGACAGCAGGTAGTGGGAGGCTGTGTTAAGAGACTATGAAGAAGCGGGGGAAAAGCAGGGGGTGTTCGAGCAAACACTCAATCAGCAAAAGGGAATGAATGTCTAGCGTACAACTACTCAGAAAAGGAAATGTTTTTTCCCATGGAAAACATTGACTTGTTTCATCAAAAGACCAAAAACTCAAACCCCATATTTGTTTTGGTTCTCAGGTTGTTTGTTCAACTTTTAGTTTGAAAACTTTCTCATGGAATGCAGACACTCTGTGAAAATCTTTTAGTTGAAAACCCAATTTTCCTTCAAAGAAAATAGTCAAGAAAAATGTTTTTCTGCTGGCTCTTCTTGAGAATAAAAAGTATCTGCAGGTCCCTGTGGCAACTGCTTCTCTTTGTTCCTGCTGACCAAGTTTCTGGGTGGTTCTCCCCAGTAGTTTTTTTTCTTTACGAGCTCATGTGGCTGGAGGAAGGGGATAGCTATATATTGCTTGGTGTCCCCAGCTGGGGGCTTGTTCCATCTCCTCTTGACTAGTAACAAACATAAAGCACTATCATAACGCTCTCCCCTGCACAGTTCTGGGATTGGGAGTGCTGGGAAGAGGGAGAAGTAACTCCCCATCTTCCCTTCCTGGGTGTTAAATATGCCTCAGCTCTCTGGAGAAAGCTGAGAACTAAGTGCTCACTTGTCTGAACCTATTACTGGTAGCCAATGCAAAATGTCCTTTTCATCACAAGAAGCTGGATCTGGTAAGTACTAGCCAGAAAACTTCAGATCATGTTTTCTGGTTCACTAATATGCTGCCTGACAAAGTCTTTGTCTGCTGGGGCTCTCTGCAGGGAAATGGGAATTAGAAACCCCTAGAGGAATTGTCAGTCACTAGGGGATGGAAAGGAAAACAAATAAAATCCCCATGGAGTGGGGATCCCCGAAAGATGGAGAGAGACTTCCTTTGCATGCTGTCTTCATGAGTGGTGGGGGAGGGATAAAAATGATGCCACCGACACATACAGCACTGGAAACATGGAGGGAAGCTAACACGTTTTGTGGTTCCCTTGAGGCTCAGTTCAACACCCATGGAGGTCAATGGATGGCTTTTCATTCACTGTAGTGGGCACTGGATCAGGCCTATTGTATGGCAACAGAAGTACTCTATGTAGATGGGGCATGAGGGATCCCTGTAACTCCAAAGAGGATTTTTTAGGGAAAAGACCCATCAAAGTGAATAGGTTTTTTACAGAAATTATATGAGGGTCTATAGAAGTTAGCCTAGAAACCTGCAGAATTTACTAGAGAATGGTGTTCTTTCTACATAAAACTACCCTTGATACACCTGAGACAATCATCTCCCTGCACTGCAGGTTGATTTAAAAACCTGATAACAACACTTCCCTTCATTTCTATAGGACTTTCCTTTAACGGGGACATGGGAGGAACAGGATAGTAGTTTACACATAGCTGAAGGGAGTCTAAGGCCAGCTGTTACCATACTAATGCTAGCAAAGGGAATTTTGTCTGTCTAAGGATTTGGGTCCTGTCGTATAATCTAGATGGGGAGAAGGCAAGAAGCTAGTTGATGGGCTGGAGCTGCTGTTATTGTTAAAGTCCGATCCCATTTCCTAGAAGACAAACACTCACAAAAGGGGAGATGGAAAAAGCCAGCAAAGACAGAAACAGCTTCTGTCTGGTGTTGACTTTTACTTGCAACCTCAGTGCTGGAAAAACACAAGTATGGCATGCGGTCTTATCAGCCACCTGGCAAATCAGGCTGCTTAGAGCATTGCTTTTGGCTGCCTCTCTGGTCACAAGCTTACAACGGTGTTGCAAAATATGCCGTCTTGACTGGCTAAGCCAGACTCTTATTAGCCAGAAGGAAAAAGGAGTGAGGTAAGCAATAGAAGAAATACGGTAGGGAAGGAAAAGGACATGTGGGAGTGAGGAGAGAGAGACAAAATCTCACATCCCAGGTTGTGGTTGGGGTTTAGCTGGAGCCGGTGGAGGCAGCGATGTCACCTCACTCCCTCTCTTTGGCCCAGCCTGATCTGGTCAAGACATCTCTTAGGATGAAGAGGATCCAGGGTCCCAGGAGACAGTGGGGGTGGCACCCATGATGGTGAAGCTTGCTCCAGTAGCCAGTTTTTCTCCCCAAGCCTCTTTAAGGACCCAAAAAGGGAGTGGTGGGTGGAATAGCCCATCCTCTCATTATTTCATCCATTAATTAAGCCTAGTGTCCAATTTTGGCTCATTGATTTTTGTTTCCACACTTTTCTTGTTTACCAAGCACGATCTTAACACAATCCTTGAGTTATGTCAGAACTGTAGTCCTTTAAGTCAGGCGTTCTGGCTCACTTGTGCACCTTTTCCCATCATTTCTTGTTATAGGTTACTATGACATCTTACGAATATATATATATATTTTTTACACACACACACACACACAGTTGAGCTCACCCTAGGCCCAATTATTACAACAGTACTAAATGTGCTTAAAGAGTGAAGGCTTGTGCAAAGAGCAGGGATGGGGACAAGCTGGGGGTTGGATGTGGTAAGGATCAATGGAAACCATGAAACAGTTGCAACTGCTTACTCCATCCCATAGGCTCACAGGGTGTCTGGTCTCCTGGCCATGGGGAGCTAGCCCATAGTCGGGGGGTTGGGTTTCCCCTCTCCATTCCACCCACCTTTCTCCCACACACAGCCTGCTTGCTTGACATTGGTGCAGATAAAATAAATTTGATGTGGAAAGAATCAGCTCTGATGCTGCTGTGCAAAGAGCTTCCAGCCTCTGCCCTTGAAGGGAAATGCACATGCCTCTTAATTATGCCGGCCTCCCCTTCTCCAACAGGCATTTCCAGGCTCTGGATCCAACAGACTTTGTTGAATCACTTCTAGCCAGGGGATAGCTATGGGAAGCCATTTGATCTGTCTCCTCTTCTGTGCTTCTACCTTTCTCTGTGCCCCGCACAATCTGGCAGCATTTAACAATGCCCTCGTCCCAGCTGCAGGGGCTTTAAAGGAGCTGTTCTACTTTAGAAGATATAACTTTCAGGGGACTGCATTTTAAGCTTCCTTCACTATATACACCTATCACACCCAGAGAGACGTTATTGCACAGATTCATATATTTTAAGGCCAGAGGGGACCATTATGATCTCCATAACATGGGCCATGGAATTTCATCCAGTGATTATTTATAGCTCTGTTAGTGTGCACTGCAGAACGCAATAGCCAGATGGTGCCAAGCCAGAGTCCCGGCCCCGAAGAAGGGAGTGTTATGGGCATTGCAGGCTCAATAGATCTATTAAGGTACTGCCCCTTGGTAAATGGTGGTGCAGTCATGCTGCCCTAGGGAGATCATGCCTCTGAGCTCCCCAGTCTGCATTGCATCTTCCCTTGGGGCTCCCTCTCCACAATCAGTCCACCTTGCAACCTAAGCCCCTTCGACACCCAGGCAAGGGCCATTCACAATCTACTCATTCAGGTGGCTGCTCCAAAAGGCCATAAAGGCATGTGTAGATGAAGGAAGAAAAGGATGCGTCAGCTGAGATGCTTGGGTGGAGCATAGGGTAGAAGGAGACCCTGCTGGTAGAAGGCGGCAGAGCCAAAAATAAAGCTGATTAAACATATGGAATTTCCATCCCCTGAGACATGCCGATACTTCCGCATGTGTTTTCAACCCAAATCGAGACTGTGATGGGGTTTACCACACTAAACCAGGGCAAGGCATAGAGCAGCACTGGGCTAGGGAGGCCCTGACTCACACCCAGGGCATGTGCCAGGTGGAGGGATAACATAAAAGGACCCGGGTACCCCAGAGGCAAGAGCTACAGGCTGCACCAGGACGTGTGGCTGATGCCTGGAGCTGTGAGAGGAGTGGCTGCAGCATTCCTAAGGCTACGCTGGAAGCAGCGGTCCAGATTTCCCCCCTCCTCTTTGGGAGTTGAAAACTCATATGAGACGGTGAAGAATGGCATGTTGTCCCCCTGACAGACGTAGCACATATTCCTGAGCTTGTGGCCATGCCCCCAAACAGAGGAGCCACCACCTGATAAGAAGCAACCTGGGGGACAGTATAATTTGGGGTGGACCCTCTCAGGCCCAGGGTCAGGACCCAGTGGAGTGGTTGGACGTGGGCCCCTATACTTTGTTCCCCTGTACCTCTGCTGTGACAAACCCATGAGGGGAGTGGAAGAGACACTCAGGATGGATTGAGGCCCTCTGCATACAACGTGTCTGGGGCACCCTCTAGAACAGGGATTCTCAGCTCTATGGCCCAGCTGTGTGCTAAAGGCTCCAGGCCATGCAGGTCCAGGTTACTGGCTGCCTGACTGCCCAGCGCTGCAGGGTCCGGGCTGCCTGGCTGGGCAGAGTGCGGCTGGGTCAGGGTCACCGGCCGGCCCTGTGTGGAGGGGTCTGGCGACACCCGGGGCTGCTGCCGGCCAGCCAACCCTGCAGAGGGTCTGGGGTTGGCGTCAGGGCTGGCAGCCGGCCCCGGGGTTGGGGACCAGGCTGCTGCCAGGCTGCCCTGCCACCCAGCCCCGAGTGGCCAGGTCCAGTGTCGGGGCTGCCACCGGGCCCCGCACAGCAGGGTCCGGGGTCCCTGCTGCTGGACCCCTGCCCAGGGCTCCACTCCTGGCCCCATTTTGTGGAGAGGCCTCTGGGCGGGAGGCGCTGGCATAGGGGTCTGTGGGGGGGATTTGACGGGGGGGATATGCTGTGGTTCTCAACTTGCGGCCCAGGTAACATGTTGTGGGCCGCATAAATAGGTTAAGAACCACTGCTCTAGAACGACCAAGCCGGAAAGAAATGTGTCACTGCATGACCACTAGGCATGCTGGCTATCAGACTGACAGAGACAAAACGTCAAACCTTTTCATGGAACAAAATGTTCTGAAAATTTTTTATTTGAAAACAGTGAAACGTTTCATGCTGGGTCCGGCCAACATTACTCCCTGTGTCTGCTTGAGCCCACACGGTGCCTCATGGGAGTTGTAGCTCCAGGTCTGTCATACCTCTTCTCTCCTATGTGCCCGACTCCTGGCTGGACTGCATCTCCCATGATGCTTCAAGGTTTCCCCCTGTCGCTGAGCTACACAGGGACTCATTGAGCCGCCGCATCATTCGGGGCAGAAGCAGAGATCACTGTTGACCTGGCCTGAAATAGAAGCCCCTTTCTACGGCAGTTATTACAGCTCTCCCCAGATCATATTTTCCATATTTGGTTACTGCCTTAAAATGCGCTTCTTTTGGAATTTTTATGCAAAATAAACTGTTCCACCACTAGTACCTGGGAACTGCATTATAAGTAGGCTACTTTAACTGGCCTTTTCAGAGCAACACTCTCAAGAATATAAAATCTGTCGTAGGTATTTGTTTAGAATCATTAAGACTGAAATAATTGTACTAAAAGTCCCATTTACTATTTACCACCTCCCATGTCCGTTTTATTTTCTGCATTTCATTCTGCTTGGGCCTAATTCTCTTTTCTCCCATGTAAGCATTAGGGTTCCCAGGTGTCCAGTTTTCAACCGGAAGCTGGTCAAAGGGGGACCCTGGCGGCTCCGGTCAGCACCGCTAACCAGGCCATTAAAAGTCTGGCAGGCTCCCTGCCCGGCTCTGCGTGGCTCCCGGAAGTGGATGGCACGTCCCTCCTGGTCCTAGGTGGAGGGATGGCCACGGGGGCTCCATGCACTGTCCCCCCCACCCGCCCAGCACCAGCTCTGCAGCTCCCATTGGCCAGGAACCATGGCCAATGGGAGCTGCGGGGGCAGCACCTGCAGCCAGGGTGCACAGAGCCCCATGCACGCCCCTTCACCTAGGAACCGGAGGGACATGCCGGCCACTTCCCAGGAGCTGCCTAAGTTAAGCAACACCTGCAGCCTGCACCCCTCAGCCCCTTCTGCACCCCAACCCCCTGCCCTAGCTCAGAGTGCTCTCCCGCATCCTGAACCCCTCATTTCTGGCCCCACCCTGGAGTCCACACCCCAAGCCCAGAGTCCATACCCCCCCCCACCACATCCCAACCCCCTACCTCAGCCTGGAGCCCCCTCCCACACTCCGAACCCCTCGGCTCCACCCCCCCATCCTGGAGCCCCCTCCTGTACCCCAAACCCCTCATCCCTGGGCCCACCCCAGAGCCCACAGCCCCAGCCCTCACCCCCTCCCACACTCCAGCCCCCTACCCCAGCCCAGAGCCCCCTCCCACACTCCGAACCCCTTGGCCCCACCCCCCATCCTGGAGCCCCCTCCTGCATCCCAAACCTCTGATCCCTGGCCCCACCCCAGAGCCCATACCCCCAGCCAGAGCCCTCACCCATCCCAACCCCCTGCCCCAGCCCGGTGAAAATGAGCGAGAGTGAGCGACGGAGGGAGGGCTGATGGAGCGAGCGGGGGTGGGGCCTCGGGGAAGGGGCGGGGCAGGAGGCGGGGCAAGGGTGTTTGGTTTTCTACAATTAGAAAGTTGGCAACCCTAGTAAGCATGACCCCATTGATATGCAGCGGTTTCAGGTCAGAACCCAGCATGTAGTAACTAGACTAGTTTGCAGGGCCGGCAGGTGGGGGGGAGGCGTGGGGGGGCTATAGCCACCCCAAAACTTGCATTGCCCTCCCATAGTAGCTGCTGCTCTCCAGCCACCGAGCTCTGATGGCGGAGCGGAGAGAGTGGCGGCTGCTGGCCGGTCACCCAGCTCCAACAGCAGTGGAGAAGTAAGCCTGGGTTGGGGTCTGGGGGGCCTGAGAGCAGCCCCTGGCCTGTGTCCCTGCCCACCAGGCCATGCTGCCCAAGGCAGGTGTAAGGTCCAGGGCTCCCCACAGCAGCCCAAACTGACCCACACCAGCCCAGACTCCTGGGCCCTGCCTCCCATGGTTACTGCTCCCCGAGGGCTCTGCTAACTCTGGAGCTGGGTTCCCCCACCCAGGCAGCTCTTACCGGCTGCAAGTAGCCAGTGCCCCACGCTGCCCGGCTCTGGCTTCTGGCCTCAGACCTGGCCAGGGGGTGGGACCTTGTGGTGACGGGGGTGCAGCTCCCCCTCCAATTTTCTGTCTAGCGACTTCAGCCCCTGCACTAAGCAGAGGCTGGCACTGCACCTACTAGTCAGTTTCACTTCCCGTTTCTAGTCGGTTTCCCTTGCAGTCAGGAAATGTTTCCATTTAAGGAACCCTTTTCAGTAACTTTAAATATTTCTCTTGAGATGATGTAAAATCCTATTTTAGCAGAAGTTAAATTTTGGGCCTACTCTGCTTAGCAGTGTCCCTTCAAGTTTAAATCCACGTGGTTTTATCCATGAATATCTGTGAAATGAACACTTCACTGATTGCAATGTCCCTGGTGGTTGTTCTAAGTTCCTAAGAGGAAAGCTAATTGCCTTTTACGCTCAGAAATGTTAAATTCAGCTGGAGCTAATTCCTCAATAGTTAAGTGAATCAGTCATTACGATTTCAGCAAGGAAGCAGCACAACCACAGTGACCCTTTTACAACTATATATCACACAATCTTGGTCTTGGGCGAAATATATGCAGGTCATCTTTAATCTGTTCCATCTCTTCACATGCGGCTCATTGAACAGAGTATGAACAAACTGCCTGGAAATGTCATCAATAGGCTTCATCTGGCACTATCTTCCTCTCGCTCTGGGTCATTGATTTCCTCATCTCTTTTGCCTTAAAACCCACGTCGTCGTAACACGCCGGGCTACATGCCGAGCTGAAGTAGCTGCATTGTGCCTTTGGTGCTTAACACTGGAAGCTTTCAATGACCCAAGTGTCCTTTTATTGCTGCTCGCATGAAGACCACCTGGATGCATCTCAAGTGTCTTTCTTTATTGCCTCGGCCCACTAAATAGCAGTATTCACTTGGCCAGCTTTTGTTTCGTCATGAGAAAAGAGGCTAGAGCTGTTCTGCTTTTGAAAATTAGGCAAGATTCAATCTCCTTCCTACAATACCTCAGTACACCAGAGAAATGGCTTCAGATCGGTATGTACAACTGTAGCAGCTTACAAGGTTACAGCTAAGCTGTACCACCCTATACAGGTTTCAGAGTAGCAGCCGTGTTAGTCTGTATCAGCAAAAAGAACAGGAGTACTTGTGGCACCTTAGGCCCCGTCTACACTACCCGCCGAAATCGGCGGGTAGCCATCGAAGTATCGGGGATCGAATTATCGCGTCTTGTCTGGACGCGATAAATCGATCCCCGAACGCGCTACTTCGAACTCCGGTACTCCTGCAGGGCGAGCGGAGTTACCGGAGTCGAAGTGGGAGCCGCGAACTTCGATCGCGGCGCCGCGCGGACGCGAGGTAAGTCGCGTTAGTTCGAACTAAGGTACTTCGACTTCAGCTACGCTATTCGCGTAGCTGAAGTCGAAGTACCTTAGTTCGATCCCGCCCCTAGTGTGGACCNGAACAGGAGTACTTGTGGCACCTTAGAGACTAACAAATTTATTTGAGCATAAGCTTTCGTGGGCTACAGCCCACTTCTTCGGATGCATAGAATGGAACATACAGTAAGAAGATATTTATACTTACAGAGAACATGAGAAGGTGGAAGTAGCCATACCAACTGTAAGAGGCTAATTAATTAAGAGAAGCTATTAACAGCAGGGGAGAAAAACTTTTGAAGTGATAATCAAGATGGCCCATTTCGGACAGTTGACACGAAAGTGTGAGGCTACTTCAACGTGGGGAAATAGATTCAATTAGTGTAATGACCGAGCCATTCCCAGTCTCTGTTCAACCTAAGTTAATGGTATCTAGTTTGCATATCAATTCAAGTTCAGCAGCTTCTCTATCCTGGCCACCATCTCCCATCCACTTAAAGGTGCTTTAACCCGCCATGGAGTTAAGGATATTCCAAGACCTACTCTTTGGAGCAGCCCAAGATACACAGGCAGTTTGAATGAATATGGGGAGGGCTGAATCCTGAAAGCCCTCTGTGCACGGAATTCATTGTTTCAATAAGAATTCTACACACAAGGGTTTCCAGGATCAGGCCTTCCAAGTATGATTCTACTCTGAGAATTGAGGCTGTAAACATTACATTGCAGGGTTCCAAGTGGAGGGCTCAATAGCTACACCTTCCCCCCCTGGCGTAGAACACAATCATACATAAGCCATGCATAGCTGTAACACAGTGGTCCCCGGAAGTAATGCATGGGGTGGCAATATCTGTCACAGTCCCACTGAGTTCTAATGCAAGGTAAGGGGAGTGGCTACATCCCCAGAGAACGCAGCGCACCTCAGAATCCCTTCTGGTCCTCGTCTGCAGCTATGCTTCTCATTCAGGCCTTGGTGTATATACTGAGGTATGTAAAATAACGGGCAAGCATAGAGAAGGTAAATTTGAAAGGGAGGTATCCTATTTATCTTTCTTGTAAAATAAGAAGAAAGGGGTATTCCGTGAAAGGAAAAATGGACACTTTTTCTTTTCACACACAACACATCCGGGCCCTCAGGGCCGGCTTTAGGCCAATTCCCCCGATTCCCCCGAATCGGACCCCGCGCCGAAGAGGGCCCCGCGCTGAAGAGGGCCCCATGCCCTAAAGAAGAGCGGCTAACTTAGGCGCCTTTTTAATTTTTACTCACCCGGCGGCGCTCTGGGTTTCCGGCGGCACTTCGGTGGCGGGTCCTTCACTCGCTCCGGGTCTTCGAAGACTCGGAACGAGTGAAGGACCTGCCGCCGAAGTGCCGCCGAAGACCCGGAGCGCCGCCGGGTGAGTCATCCCTGCCGGGGCCCCGTCGAAACAATTTGAATCGGGCCCCGCACTTCCTAAAGCCGGCCCTGCGGGCCCTGAAGTGAATAGGGGTGCCAATTTACACCAGCTGATGTTCTGGCCCAGAATTCAACTCGTCCCATTGCCACAGCAGCTCAACTGAAATGGAAGATGGTGCAGTGGCCAGCATTGGTTGTCAGGAATTAAGTGCCATTCCTGGATCCATGTGACCTTGGTAAATCGTATAATCTTTCCGTGCTCCACTTTCCCCATCTGTAAAGCGGGGGTTACAATAGCTACTTTATAAAAATGCTGTGTGAGCCTTAGTTTACTGTTTGTGACACACATGGAGAGTGTCACATGGAAGAGGCAATGGAGGGGCAAATCAGCCTAAATCAGGATCAGAGTAAAGAGGCCCAAAATAAATCCTCTGATTTAACTTTCGAGTCCCTCCTTACAAGTTGCTTTCTGTTACAATGAGAGCACTGTGCTTCCTATTAGTATCTCACTTATGGAGAGTATGATGTGCCCAACTCTCTTTGCAGGGCATGAAGAGATATAGACCAAAAAGTTATTTATTAACTGCTTCTCTATAACCATTGCATAAATTTGTTAGTAGCCAAATCAGTCATGGGTTGTTTCTTCTTTCCATCTTGATCTGCTTAAAAGGATCCTCCTTGATCAGCTTGTCATAAAGCTCTTGTAAATGTTACAATCAGCCCAGACCCCATCATGATCAACAAATCCTGGCCCATTTCTTTAACAGTCACATGTAAACTTCCATTGGCATATGCGGCTACATCTCAATACCACTAGGTGTCCTCTATTACTAACTAGCGCTCAGTGCGAGGCATTTAACACCAGTTTATCAGGATAAGTCGTGGGCTGTTTAAGCTGTCATTTGTATAGCTTGGCTGCACAGTTCCCATGCCATCTAAACAATGATTGTCCTTCGGGGCTATGAACAAGGGACCGTTATTAGCTGAGAGTTGAACTATTTTCACAGTGGTAATGTTTATAATTTCAGCAAAGCTCTTGCACTGGCTTGGTTCAGATCCCAAGCAGTCAGGAGCTCCAAGTGTGGTTGATTTGAGTGTCTCTAGCTCACGCTGTCTCTCTCTCTCTCTCTTTTTTTTCCTCTCCATTTAAAAAGGTTACTTACAAAACACCAATCATGCATGGAAAGCAGATCAGTCTTTGGGCTTGGCTTCCTGGTGCTACTCTCCAGACTTTGTTATAGAACACATGTAAGTAACATTGGGCTTGATTCCTCTCTGTGGCAAAGCTCCCATCAGCACAAGGCAGTGTGTGTATGGGCAGGGGTGGGGGCATCAGGGGGTCAGTTACAGATTGCTGCTTCTGCGTGGCCTCACGGGACTGTACGCCAGTGGAAGATTGGTGTAACATAGCACAGCAACATGCCCTCACCACCCCTGCCACTCCCTCACCCTCCCCTAGGCTGGGGGGGCTGGCATGGGAGCCAGTTCCATGCTTTTCAGGAGTATCCCTCTATAAGGCTATTTGCAGCCAGAATCATAGAATCATAGAATCATAGAACTTAAGATCAGAAGGGACCATTATGATCATCTAGTCTGACCTCCCGCATGATGCAGGCCACAAAAGTTGACCCACCCACTCCTGAAATAATTCTCACCCTTGACTCAGCTGTTGAAGTCCCCAAATCAAGTAGCAGATAATCCTCCAGCAAGCGACCCCTGCCCCATGCTACGGAGGAAGGCGAAAAACCTCCAGGGCCTCTGCCAATCTGCCCTGGAGGAAAATTCCTTCCCGACCCCAAATATGGTGATCAGCTGAACCCCGAGGATGCGGGCAAGACTCTCCAGCCAGACACTCAGGAAAAAGACTTTCAATATCCCAACATTGACCGTCGGTACTAACTATCCACGCCTTTGTGCTGCCTTAATGGAAAGAGAACACCACATACTGTATGTAAGCAGCCCACCTAGCTCCGCCACATACCCCCCTCATTACACTCTGGAGATAATCACAAATGCGTGTGTCCACACACACACATGTGTGCACGCACTGCCGAGATGATTCCAATTTAACATGCAACTAACACCCTTCAGCCAATAGGAATCTCACCTACAATTAGAAAATATTTCCGCCAAAAGCAAACAGAACAAAGTCAATGGAACGTCGCTCATGCTTGATTAATCAATGAGGTCAAATGGAGGTTTGCATAGGAGTGAGGATGTCAGGATTTGGCTCTCTTGTTGTTTTAAAGTGTTTTTCTTTTAACTCTGATTCATGCAATCCCTCAGTACCTGAATTCTGTTTTCTTTATGAAATGCTCACCACTTTGTGAGTGTAGGGTTGCTTGTGATTGCCAGCAGTTATGCAGACACCAGTTCCATAGGAACTAGACTTTGACCACCAATTCACACACACCACTGACTAAATGTGACTTTAGGTCACTCTCAGTCTAGGCTCAGGGCCGGCGCAACCCATTAGGCAACCTAGGTGGTCGCCTAGGGCGCTAACATTTGGGGGAAGCCGGCCGCCCCGGTCGTCGTCGGTATTTTGGGGGCGGGACCTTCCGCCGCCTCCATCGGGGGCGGTATTTTGGGGGCGGGACCTTCCACCGCCTAGGGCGGCAAAAAAGCTGGCGGCGCTCCTGTCTAGGCCCAGGTGTGAACTGCTGACCAAGCCCTTGAGCATTCTGGGAGCTATTTCCAACTGCCCTGAGTCATCTGCTCACACTTCAAGCAATTTACTGATACTACAGATATGCAGCTTGCTGGTGACTGTGCTGACTGCATCTATATGTGGCCACAGATAGTTATGGTCTTAATTGTGGAATAATATGCTGTACAAATAACGTACGCCATTGGTAAACAAAATCTGCTGGCCCCTCGCCCTGCCCCTAGACAATTCAGAGGGTTTATAGCCACTTTTATCCAAAGTCAAATTCTGCCAGGAAACCAAAATCCAGTGTTAGAGCAGGCTGGGGAAAAGAAAACATTTCGTGAAAATTGAATCCAAAAATTGCCAATTTTGAAATTCAATTTAAAAAAAAAAAAAAGTTTCCTCCAAGGTTTGACTAGCTCTATTCAGTCTTCCACGACATAACCTAGCTATAGAGAAGACCAGCAGTGGGGATCTCTTCACTGATAAAGTGTCCTTTGTAGGTTCGGTTGAATAGAACATCTTCAGCTTTATTTGAGTGTGACAGTCTGATTCTGCAACCTACTGAAGTGCACTGAAATAGGCATCACATTATGTAAGGCAGGGGTAGGCAACCTATGGCACGCGTGCCGAAGGCGGCACACGAGCTGATTTTCAGCAGCACTCACACTGCCCAGGTCCTGGCCACTGGTCCAGGGGGCTCTGCATTTTAATTTAATTTTAAATGAAGCTTATTAAACATTTTAAAAATCTTATTTACTTGACATACAACAATAGTTTAGTTATAGATTATAGACTTAGAGAAAGAGACCTTCTAAAAATGTTAAAATGTATTACCGGCACGTGAAACCTTAAATTAGAGTGAATAAATGAAGACTCGGCACAGCACTTCTGAAAGGTTGCCGACCCCTGATGTAAGGCCTCAACCCTGGGAGAAATGTACATCCCATTGTTTAGCTAATATGTCCCAGGAATAGTCTGCTGTTGCTGCCCCAGATAGCAGCCAGAATTTAGATGAAAGCTGGATTGTCACTTCTCATTTTACCTGTTTACATTTATTTTATGTGGGTGATGTGAATCCAGAGAGGCATATATCCTGATCGGAACAATCACGGCTAAAGCCCAGGAGTCAGGAAATGTGAGTTCTCCTCTTGACTTTGTTGTGTGACAAATTAAGCCAACACTTTCATACTTGGGTGGCCTAAGGGTAGGCACCAAAATCCTTATGGGGGTGCCTACATTAAAGTGGCCTGGTTTTCAAAGAAAAGAGATGTCTGAGGACAATGGGAGCAGTGAGTACTCAGCAACTCTGACCATCAGACCATTTTAGGGGCCCAAACATAGATTTGGGTGCCTGGATTTGGGCCCCCAAGTTTGAAAACGTTGGCATTACCCACTCTGTACCATATTTTCCCCATCTGACTGGGGATAATAATACTTCCTTACCACACAGGGGCTTTGTGGGGCTAGATGTTTGCAGTGTGCTTTGAGAGCTTCACTTAGTACCCTTGACAGCATGGGTTATATTTGTGTGCATGTGATTTGCAGGATCAGGGCTCAGATTTGGGTGCAAGATTTGTGGTCAAAGCACTGAGCTGGGACTCTGAAGATCTGGGTTCATCTCCTCGCTCTGTCTCAGACTTCCTTTGTGACTTTGGATAAGTCAGTTAATCTCACTATATCTTTCCCCATCTGTAAAATGAGAATAATAATACTACATTTCTCCAACTCTTTGCCTGCCTATATTGTAAGCATTTTATGACAGGGGCTACCTGTTGCTATGTGTATGTGCAGACACAGCACAATGAAACCCAATCTTGGGTAGGTTCTCTAGGGTTATACACACAAGTAATCTGTGTGGGGAGGGCAAGTTGGGAGCATTCATTTTCCTAAGTAACTCTGTGTATGAACCCAAGAATTACACATCTGCTTAATAAAACATAAGGCAGACAGGCCCTGTGACAAAGTGAGAATTTTCTGAAATATTTGTATAAATCCTATGCATGCCTCAGTTTCCCTCTGCACCTTGCATCGTAAAAAAAGTTTTAAGTCTCCTGCTGAAACCACCCAGTAGGCATGAGGTTGTGTGTCTCCTAGCTCTCTGCTTGGAAGGAATAGGGCCGTTACAGAACTGGCTGAAACCAACCCCTAATCAACAGAGGATCCAGTAAATCCCAAAGACTGAACAATCAACACCGACAGCAGGAAACCCCAGCAGGTGGGACTTGGGAACTGAGCAGGAGATAGAGGAGGTCAGGGATGGGGAGAGAGGAGTCCATCACAGCTTCATAGCACTGGTTTGGCCAGGGTGGACGGTGGCTTGACTTCTGCCTCACTTTGCTGACCTAAGGACTTCCCGATTCTGTCTGCCAGGTGATTAATAAATGGTTACCTTGTTTGGAAAAGGCTGCCGGTGTCACTGCAAGTATAGAGAGCACTGCAACCTGAAGGCTACAGTAACAGCCTCCCGCAGGAGTCTGACTTGGCTGGATTTGCGACAAGGAGCCATGGAGAGAAACAGGGTTTGCTGGTGCCAAAAGTCCAGTCTCAGAGTCTTGGAGGCCATGAGCCTACCCCTGTGGAGCTGTGGGTCCTTGGGGCATGTCATATTAAAGGTGTCACTCCCAGGAGACTGGTTAAAGGCTGGGCATAGACCAAACCCTTGTAACTCAGAGACAGGCCCTGACTCAGCAAAATACTTAAGTATCTAACCTAAAGTCTGGGAGACTTTAACTTCCCAGATATAGATTGGGGAATAAACGCTAGTAATAATCATAGGGCTCAGCTTTTCCTAGATGTGATAGCTGATGAATTCCTTCATCAAGTAGTTGCTGAACCGACGAGGGGGGATGCCATTTTAGATTTGGTTTTGTTGAGTAGTGAGGACCTCGTTGAGGAAATGGTTGTAGGGGACAACCTTGGCTCGAGTGATTATGAGCTAATTCGGTTCAAATTAAATGGAAGGATAAACAAAAATGCATCTGAGACTAAGGTTTATGATTTCAAGAGGGCTAACTTTACTAAATTAAGGCAGCTAGTTAAGCAAGTGGATTGGACAAACAGATTTAGAGATCTAAAGGCGGAAGAGGAGTGGGATTATTTCAGGTTGAGGTTGCAGGAGCTGTCGGAGGCCTGTATCCCGAGAAAGGGAAAAAGGGTTGTAGGTAGCAGTTTTAGACCGGACTGGATGACCAAGCATCTCAGAGGGGTGATTAAGAAAAAACAGAAGGTGTATAAGCAGTGGAAGATGGGAGGGATCAGCAAAGAAACCTACCTTATTGAGGTCAGAGGGTGTAGGGATGCGGTTAGAAAGGCCAAAAGCCGGGTGGAGATAGATCTTGCGAAGGGAATTAAAAATAATAGTAAAAGGTTTTTTAGCCATATAAATAGGAAGAAATCCAAGAAAGAAGAAGTGGGACCGCTTAAGAATGGAGACGGAGTGGAGATTAAGGATCATCTAGGCATGGCACAATATCTAAACCAATATTTTGCCTCGGTATTTAATGAGGCTAATGAAGGGCTTGGGAATAGTGGCGGCGTGACTGATGGGAATGAAGGGGGGGGGTAGACATTACAGTATCCGAGGTACAAGCCAAACTTGAACAGCTTAACGGCAGTAAATCGGGCGGCCCGGATAACCTTCATCCTAGAATATTAAAAGAATTGGCGAGTGAAATTGCAAGCCCGTTAGCGATAATTTTTAATGAATCCCTAAACTCGGGGGTTGTACCGTTTGACTGGAGATTAGCTAATATAGTTCCTATATTCAAGAAGGGGAAAAAAAGTGACCCGGGTAACTACAGGCCTGTTAGTTTAACATCTGTAGTGTGCAAAGTCATGGAAAAAATATTGAAGGAGAGAGTAGTTACGGACCTTGAGGTCAATGGCAATTGGGACAAATTACAACATGGTTTTACGAAAGGTAGATCGTGCCAAACCAACCTGATCTCCTTCTTTGAGAAAGTAACAGATTTTTTAGACAAGGGAAATGCGGTGGATCTGATATATCTTGATTTCAGTAAGGCGTTCGATACGGTACCGCATGAAGAATTACTGGTTAAATTGGAAAGGNGGAGAATCTTGCCCGCATGCTCGGGGTTCAGCTGATCGCCATATTTGGGGTCGGGAAGGAATTTTCCTCCAGGGTAGATTGGCAGAGGCCCTGGAGGTTTTTCGCCTTCCTCCGCAGCATGGGGCAGGGGTCGCTTGCTAGAGGATTATCTGCTGCTTGAAGTCGTTAAATCATGATTTGGGGACTTCAACAGCTGAGTCAAGGGTGAGAGTTATTTCAGGAGTGGGTGGGTCAACTCTTGTGGCCTGCATCATGCAGGAGGTCAGACTAGATGATCATAATGGTCCCTTCTGATCTTAAATTCTATGATTCTATTATTCTATGAAGTCAAGGACACTACTCAGCTGCTTAAAGTTAGATGCAGGGTTAAGTATCTTGCTGAATTGTGGCCCAAGATACTACAGTATTAAGGGCGGTATCAGAGCCTGATCCTACAAACCCTTATTCACACAAGTCATCTTCACTGATGCAACAAATCTCAGCATCTTTAATAGGACCAGGCAAGTGAAAAGGACTACTCGGGTGTGATGGGGTTTACAGGACCCGGATCTCCCCTTCCCGGGAATGCAGTAGTTGGCTGAGGTTGGCAGCATTCAGCACTATGGGTCTAATGACACAACCGGTTGATTTGATTTCTCAGCCCCAGACAAATAGGTAGGTCAGGGTTACCAAAGGTTAATATCCCTGCCACTCCTGTCAGGAGGGGCCCCGCTATATTAACTAAAACTTCAGTGTCTGTGATCAACTTGGTAAGTTTAAAAAAATTCTTAACTCTACAAGAACTTGTTCTGATGAACCAGCCACTGTTCAATCAGAGCACCTGCTGTGAATTCAGAGTGGTGTTTCAGACTGTGCTCAATAAATAATCATTTCTTTTGTGCTGGACGAGGTAGAAAATTCTTAGGGCTAACAAAATCCATTCGCTTCATTTATCTGACAAAACCAGTGAACAAGCCCGTGTGTAAATAGCTCTGTCTGGATTCTGGATGACTAATGAAATGGTCTCACACTCCAGAAACGCCTTAAGGTCCCACTGCCAAATTTCCCACCCCTCAGTCCACCTTAAAGCCAACTCATTGGAGTACACTAGGCGGACTAGTCCATTTGTCAAAGGGAGGGTCCATTGCTTTTTCTGATCCAGATCTAAAGAGCAACTTTGCCCCTCGGGACTAAACTGGCCCCAGTGGGGAAGGGTTGGCGGCTCTGAAGCACCCAGCCTGTTTTCAGAAGACCCCAAACAGCTGATATTTTGCCCGCCTAATTAGAAACTAACCCACCCAGCCTCCCCCTTTAGAGCCGTTCTATTTTTAGCCGCAGATATTGCAATATAAAGAATGGTTGGAGTGTCAATCTGCCTGCAGAGAGGCTGCTGCAGCTTTAAGGGCAGCTGGGGCAATTAGGCTGAAAGGGATGGTGGTGGGGGTTTAATGATCCTCCCTTCTCAGGCACTGCTGGGTCTCCAAAGGCATGGGGATACTGTAGGAGAGAAAGGAGCAGCTGGATCCAGACAGGGCACTTTCCCTGGGACAGGACAAGACTTGGGTCTGCCTGGTGAGTGTAATGAACTGTGAGTGTTGTACTTGAATCCTGTGAACACTTTCATTATGATAGAAGGCTTGGGTTGTCAGCGGGGCTTGTGCAGACTGAACTGACAGCTGCTTTTGCTTCTTTACCTCGTGTTGCTGGCGTGTGTAGCTTTCTTTTAATACTTCTCCATGTGGGACTGTGTAAAATGGACAGACCTGTTGTGATCCACTCCTGTCTTGAGTCTGAAGAGGGGGGGGTGTGTGTTTGAAACGAGTCGTGAACAAACTTGCTGTTTAGAAGCACAAAAAAAAAGTTGAAGTTCCCCTTGCAGTTCTGTGGGTGGGGGTTAAAACACTTTCTTTTTAAAAAGAGAAGTGAGCTGAGGTTTGATAGGACAGTGAAGCATTACAGCTCTGTTGGGAGACAAAACAAATATTTCTTAACGGTCTAAAGATGCTTTTCTTTCTAAAACACCCAATACTTTCCAGCTCAAACTTTGCTGTAGTGTGTGGCACTCTCCTTTATTTTCTGTTACTCCTAGCAAGACATGGTCACTATGGACACTTTTCCCTTGATTCCGTATGAGCCACGTTTCATAGACTCCTCCATGGAGAGAGATTCCTGGGCCATGTCACTTTCTCTTTTTCTACAGTCAGTGTCAGAAAGAAACGACTTATCCACAATAGTGATTTTGGAGGCAACAACTTCAAGGGTCACCTTCTCAAAAATATTTCAGGGGTGCTGGAACTAGGGCTACTGGGGTGTGGCAGCACCCCCTGGCTTGAAGTGGTTTCCATCATATTCAGGGTTTACAGTTTGGTTCAATGGCTCTCAACACCCCAACTATACAAATTGTTCCAACACCACTGAACATTTGCTACTTTCTTTTTTCCATTGACATGATCACCTTTTTAAAAGGGGGGGGGGGAGTATGTGCCTAGTGGATCTGATTATCTGTAATGAAAATTCAAAGATAGTGCCTAAAGTATAGAGGGGCAGGGCAGGGGGAGATTCTTGGTGATAATCTGTAAATTAAATACCTTCTTTTATTAAGTGTCTCTCTCTCACAAGAGTGAACCAGTAAGTTCAGGCTTACATTTTTTTCAAAGCTGCCTAGGAGGTTTGGATGCCTATGTATCATTAACTTTAATGGGATGTAGATGTCTAGAACTCTGAAATTCCCTGCTTCATTGTCTTGTATTAAGATGGTTTTGGACTACAGTATATTTGAAAGCTGCCTGGGAAGTGGCGCCTTTCATTTTGTATTTTGGTTCTAGAGCCCAGAGTAGTTCTAAATGAGATCTGTAGATACAGAAGCTTCTGTCTTAGAGGTAATGGAAACATTTTGTTACCAAAGACAATGCAAAATATATTTAATAAGACAACTAATTGGCGCTACCTCTTATTTGCCTTGGGACAAAGTTCTAGAAACTTGTGGTGAATCTGAAAATTCCCCAACTACTTCAACTTGTATCTGTGACCACTGGTGTTGTGAATTAGTAATGATACTTTCCACCAAGAGCTCTACTTTGCAAAAGTAGTAAATCCCCATTTTACAGACTGAGAAACTGAGGCACAGAGAAGTTAACTGACCATCTCAAGATGAGGCAGAAAAGGTTAGCGCTGGAATTAGAACCCAGGATGGCTAACTCCCCATCCTGTGCGCTAATCACCAGGTCATGGCATGCAGCAGAAAAAGTCTGATTTTTTTTTTTTTTAACAGTCAGTGTTACTCTAATGATTTTATATATAAATTTCCAACAGTTCCAGGGTGAAAGTTGGAAACTTTAGACTGTAAGCTTTTGTGTTTACAGTCTGTAGCACAATGAGATCCTGGCTGAGGCCTCAAGGAACTACCGCAATGCAAATAAATAACATTAATCCTGGAGCATTGCTCTGTGTAAAGTCAGTTGGCCAAAATTTTCAACTTTAGTTACCTAACATTAAGTATCTTGGCCATTTGCTATACAGGTCTGTCGCATCTTACGCGCATTTAACATGCGCGATTTCGGCTTTGCGCGGTCGGCAAAAACACACACACACAAAAAAGAGAAAAAAAGCAATTTACGTACTGTCTGTAGTGCGGGCAATTCCGCCCGCCATTAAAGTCAATGGGGTTTTGGCTGTGCGCGGTTTTCGCTTTACGCGCTGACCGCGGAACGTAACCCCCGCGTAAGATGCGAGAGACCTGTACTGGGTCTCATTTAAGGTTACAGTTTTAATACCAGGCTTATTGCAACTTTTAAGGGGCATCGTCAACTGGAAAATCATATTTGTCTGATCTGGAAAATATTGTTCATACAATAGCTACAAGTAATAACTAATGCACCAATGTTGCGGTCAGATCTGTGCAGCTGAATGTTTGTACTGTATTTGCAGAGTGCGCCACTGAAGTCAATGGGACCCTGCATAGGAGCAAGGAGCTGTCCACACCAATGTGATTGCAGGATTGGGGCCTGGGATTGCAATAATCGGTTTTCTCTGTTTATTTTTTTAAGTGTATTTGGAAACACGCTCCCCCTCTGTGTTGCCTCGAACCTGATGCCCATTTTGCACAGGAGACACCATTGCAAAAGCAGGCCTCAATCAATTTGTTCCTTGATAGAAAGACTCTTTGGATGAAAAGACCCTTTGCAGAGAAAATAAAAAAATATAAATAAAAAAAAAAAAATCTAGCCCATGCTGTTTAATGGGCTCTCAACAAAAAGCTGGATTCCTTTCTCCATTACTCAGTTCCCAAAACCTAAAGCTGACAATGTCCATCTAAATAATGGTGCAAAAATGGGAGAGAGAGAGAGAGAGGCCTGTTCAGCACCAGCTATTCTTCATAACTCTTCCTTTAATTATTTGAATTTCTTCTTCCTTCGCTCCAGTGCATCCCACAAAATACCATGTGTAGCCTGACTATGCAAAGTGGGCTAAATTCATCTCGGGCGTGACTGCACTGAAGTCAACGGTGCCCACTTTTCTGGAATGATGTGAAAGGCAGTTTGTATTTATTGGAGCATTTGGTGGGGGTTTTCACAAGCTCAAGATTTTGACAGAAGTAATAAAAAAAAAAAAAAAAAAAAAAAAAAAACACCTGTGAAAAAGGAAAGCTTTGTTTTTTTTTAAACAGGGACTGAACCTAGCAAAAGCGGGGAGAAAAACTGGCAGTGCAACCAAAAGAGATTTTTTCCTCTTGGCACTGAAAAAGATACATTGACATTTGGAGGGTGGAGGGAGTGGGGAGAGAGATGAACGTTTTTTAAAATAAAACTTGAAGGAGAAGATGTTTTACTCTTCCAAACTGGCAGGACTGCTGCCCCATACCTGCACTAGTGCGGTAACTGGCACTGAAGCAATTGATGCAAGTCCAAATGAATGTAGTGCAAATGAGTGTAATGAATCATCATAACTGGCATCTTGCCCTAGATTCCCTTGCACTTTCTGGCAGAAAATACAGAGATGGTTTTATACACCGGGGATAGCTTTCACATCTATTTCAAACCACAGAGTATTCTGGGGTGATCTGAGGAGTCCCTGTCATGCCTAGCACGGCTTACACTCCACTCTGCTGATAATTCTGTTTGCACGGTCCATTTGGAGATCTTTGTGAGGGTGGTGAGGGAACTTGTGGTGTTTGCTGTCTGTCCTTTTCTTTTCTTTTTTCTTTTTTCTTTTCTTTTTTCTTTTTTCTTTTCTTTTTTCTTTTTTCTTTTCTTTTTTTTCTTTTCTTTTCTTTTTTCTTTTCTTTTCTTTTCTTTTCTTTTTTCCTTTGCTTTCTTTTATTTTCCTGCCTCCCTATAGTGGGGCCCTAGGCATCACCTAAACTCTCAAAATAGTGCCTTTGCACTGGCTCAGTGCATAGGGATGAATTTCATGCTAAATAAGGCAGGAAGTGAAACCAAGTCCCCTGAGTCATAATTCAGTGCTTTAACCACAGGCCCAGCCGTCCTCTTAAAACGGCCCATCTTTCCTCAGGATGTGATGTTCTGTGGATTTTCTCTAATTGGTCTAGCCCGCTTGTGTGAGGTTCGCTCCACTGGTTCCGGCCATTGGGAAACAAGAAGAAACTCTCCAACAGTTGGACCTTCTCTCCAATCTAGCCTGCTTTCTTGCACCCAAGAACTCTGCCATCCTGAGGAAAGAAGGGTGGGTCTCGGGAGGAAGGATGTGTTTTGTGATTAAAGCACTGGATTATGACTCAGGAGACCTGGGTCCACTTCCTTCCTCTGCCACAGACTTTCACTTTGACCTTGGCTAACTCATTTGATTTCTCTGTGCCTTATTTCCCCAGCTTCTGCTTGCACGGTACATCTTTCTCTGTCTTGTCTATTTCGATTGCAGGGAGGAAGGGATTATCTTTTCCTATGTATACATGCAGCCCCTAGTACAGTGGGGCCTCTTGACACAACTGTAATACAAATAATAATAATGAGGCCACAATAACAATGACATGAGATGAGTGTCTTCAGAAGCCACTCTGTAATGACAAAATGTATAGGGGGCAGTGGGAAAGACTATGATAAGGAATTCATTTTCAAGTCTCCAGGAGGTTATTGTAAACAGGGCCGAGAAAGAGAAATGAACTTAAAACTTATGGAAACATACCTTGAAAGTGGCCTTTTAAAAATTCAAGTTATTCTCAGTGTCTAAGGCACTGAAAAGTTAATGAAATATAGAGCACAGGGGATTTGGAGAATTCAAACTAACTGAAAACAGAACTGTCATGAAATCGGCAGATGGGAGGAACGTACGCTACTCGGCTTCGGGACAATGGCACTTCTTGCTGCTACTGCAGTTGAGAACAGAGAAGATCCTTGGGAGGAGAGAACACAACCGTGCTGCCATCCTCAAATGTCACCACCACAGACTAGCTAGAGTTAAAACACAGCTAAGGGGAAAATCCAAGATTGAGACAGAAGCAGCCAACATCTCAGTGGGTCGATTCTGCTTGGGTACGTCAATGTAAATCCAGAGTAACTTCATTGGCTTCAGCAGCTTTTACAATAAGCTTGGCCATACAGATCTTTCCAAACAGAAGGGAGCAATAGATTGATAGATACCAAGGCCAGAAAGGACTGTTGTGATCATCTAGTTCGACTCCTGCATAACACAGGCCAGAGAACTGCCCCCAAAATAATTCCTGTTTGGTTTTAAGATTTATGGCTCTCTGACTAGCTGTTTTAGAATCAAATGAAGTGGTCACTAAGTATGGGCAAATATTGGTGGGGGAGTGATGTGGAAGGAAAATCTGCATGGGGATACGACTGACTAGCTGTCCACTACCAGGTGATGATGAAATAACTATGATGGAATGATGAGATCCAGTGAGAACTATTGAGGGAGCTGGGAGACAGCTTAATTATTTGTTTTAAATAGTTTACTGTCTTTTTATGGGTAATCTGGTTTCATATTGGCCGCGTTTGTATGGAATTTATTTTTTCAGTAAGTGATGGCGAGCCGTTCGCGTGTATTGAGCTGGCAGCAGTTTCATTTGAGGAAAGATGGTCCAGTGGTTAGGGAACTAGCCTAGTAGGTGAGAGACCTGTGCTCAATTCCCTACTCCATCACAGACTTCCTGGGTGACCTGTAAAAAGCAACAGAGAGCCCTGTGGCCCCTTTAAGACTAACAGATGTATTGGAGCATAATCTGGGACAATTTACTTAAGCTCAGATTTTTAAAGGTACTTAGGCATTGCCACCCTCAGTATGGCAACACCCAACTCTCATTTTCAAAAGAGGTTTAGACACTTGACAATCAAAATCCTTCTTGAACATGAAACGTAGGCTCATAAATCAGTTGGGCATTGCAACGCTGAGTGGAACAACACCTAAATACCTTTTTAAAAATCTGGGCTTTAGCCTTGCTGTGCCTTATTTCTCCATCTGTATAACGGGAATAATAGCACTTCCCTACCTCACAGGGGTGTTGTGAAGATGAATATATTTGATTGTGAGGTGCTCGGATACTACAGTACACAGGACCATATATGTACCCAAGGTAGATCAATCACAGGATAGCTTTTACTATAGCACTTCCTTCAAAATGGTCTTCAGCCTCTGCTCTCTGCAGCAGCAGCAAAACTCTTGGGGCTGGTTTCTCCAGTCTGTGTCCACTTTGCACCAGACAGAAATGGCCAGGAGAGAATTCCCCTTGTATTGTGGCCGCTCAGCACTTCTGAAACTAGTCCCTTGGTAACTTGTGGCCAAAATCTGCCATCCTTCATTTCCATTGCCGTTGTCTCCACTGCTTGATTACAAACCACAGAGCTTAGCTCGTTGACGTCGAATGGACGTTTTCTAAGTAGCTCCCTGTGATGTAGCTCTGCGCTGTGCTGGCTTCCCAGGAAATGCAATGCCTGTGTAGCCTGCTTGCTCCAGCTCCAAGCCACAGCTCTGGTTTTGGGGATACAAATGGCCTGACTCTAACTGGCCTGCAAGTTCAGCTTTTGCTCTGTAAATAAGAATGCTGGTGAACATCGAAACCCTGACAGGTCTGTTTTAAATTCTTTCCAAATAGTTGAGGTGTAACTTAATACAATGAATATGATTTTTCATCATAGAAGCCTTTTTATTGCTACAGAGTCTGGACACGTAGAGTCTGTCATGCAGCAGCTCGCTTCCAAATATGTCCGTGTTGGTACTTCAGGTTAACAAGGAGATGGGTGTTTATCCCTGGGATGGAGCGGGCCCAGGATTTTCACAACCATAGAAAAATGTCTCCTGCTGGATCACCGATGGCTCTTCCTGCAGCAGCCAGATGTCAACTGAGGTTCTCCTTGCCAAATACAGACTAGACTCTACTTAGTTTGAGACTAGACGAGAGCACGGCTGGGGTGTTTATGGATCCTCTGTCTCTTTATCAGATTAACTGGCAATTGGAATCTCTCTGATTAAAGCATGCTGGACCAGATCCTGAGCTGGTGTAGTTCCATTGAAGTAAAAGGGGTTGCACTAATTTACACTGAATGAGGGGGAAATCAAATTCAGCTACCCTGATTTACACTGAGGATCTGACCTGTTGTATGGGTCCAAATTCTAATCTCAGAGTTACATTGATGTGACAAACTTCAGTAGTATAACTCCTGATTTACTCCAATGGAAGTAAGAGAATAGGTTCCTTAGTTAAAAACTCATTTATCAGCTGCTTGTTGTTGTTGTATCATCATAGACTATCTCTTTTTTTTTTCTTCTTTTTTTTTTTAAACCTTGATTGCTTAATTATTGTCAAGGATAACATGTTCAAAAACATATGCCTATGTTTCTTTAGGATTTGAGCCCTAAAACCCTAAGTCCATTTTGAAATAGGGTATCAGGCTTCAAAGTCACTTGGATGCAGATCCTCCAAGGTATTTAGGTGCCGAACTCCTGTTGGTTTCAGTGATGCACTGATTTCAATTTCCCATTGACTTAAGTCCCTTTGAGGAGCTGCGCCTTATGTATGTCTGAAAACGTTTACCAGAAGATTTATTCTGACTTAGTTTTTTTTAAATTCTATATTCCAAGATAAACCTGGGTGCCTCTCTTTCCAGATACTGGCTGAAAGGGTTGAAAATAGCAGACTTTTTAAAAACATGGCTACCATAGATAATCTTGCTAGACAGGTCTGAGAAGCAGGCAATGCCCATTCTTTACCTTGCTGAAACAGCTGCAGTGGAACTTGTTCATTGTTAATTGTCCATAACCCTGACTGGAAGATGTATGGAAACATTCTTAAGCTACTTAGAAAAGACAATTATCATGATGATTGATATCTCGGCCAGCATTGCAGACAGAGCTAAATCAAGCGTTTCTCCAAAGAGAACCAGTGTTGTGGCTTCCCATAGTTTGAAAATAGAGCTGTTTTAGTAGTAGTTAATTCTCAAATCATCAGTCCAAATGCAGTTATCAGTGGAAATTGATATACTTGCAACAGTTCCGTAATCACGTTTTGCATAGGTAAGATTTCAATTTTCTTACAATGTTTGATTTCTTTAATACTGATCTCAGGTACTTACTTGCAGCGCCGGCTCCAGGGTTTTTGCTACCCCAGGCAGCCCCCCCCTCCCCCCCCCAAAAAAAAGCTGCAGTCACGATCTGCAGTGGCAATTCGGCGGGAGGTCCTTCGCTCCGAGCGGGAGTGAGGGACCCTCCGCCGAATTGCCACCGAATACCTGGACGTGCCGCCCCTCTCGCAAGTGGCCGCCCCAAGCACCTGCTTGTTAAGCTGGTGCCTGGAGCCAGCCCTGCTTACTTGGCCTCCATTACCATAGCAGCTGAGCACTTCACAATCTTTAATGGATTCATACCCATGACACCCTTGTGAAATAGGGAAGTGCTACTATCCTAATTTTTATAGCTAGGGAACTGAGACAGAGACACTAAGAGTGTCTACACTATGATTAAAAAAACCCATGGCACCAAGTCTCCGAGGCTGGGTCAGCTGGCTTGGGCTGCAGGGCTATAAATTAGTGTAGATGTTCAGGCTCTGGCTGGAGCCCAGGCTCTGAGACCCCAGGAGAGGGGAGGTTCTGTGGCCTGTGTGGGAGGTCAGACTAGATGATCACGATGGTCCCTTCTGGCCTTAAGTCTATGAATCTGTAGCTGCTTCTTCTTGCAGTCTTGCAAAACTGTTTAAGTGTTTGGGATTTGAATGATTAAATAGCAGAGCAGTTTCTGCCTATTCTCTCATTAATGTCCCTGCCAACCCATTTTCCCTATATTTAAAATGGTGAAAGTAAAATAACATGACGTGATGTAGAATTGAAGATAATTTAGACCCACAAGACACAGTCTGCTATTGAAATTATGGCTTTGTTGCAGACAGGGTGTCTCAGTCTAGCAGCCCCAGTATAACCTCATCCAAAGTCCTAGATACACACTCAGGCAGCTAGCCGGAGCCACTGCAGCTACATTGCTATTTTTAGTGCACTAGCATGAGCAAAGCTAGCACGTGTTTGTGTGTCTGAGCTTGGGATTCCACTTCCTAGCTGCTGTGTAGACATATCCTTGATGAGAAAAGCAAAGCAGACTTATTTCGTAGGGTGTCTTTATCCCAATATGCTCTGCAGAGTTGGAGGCAAATAGCAAAGGGAGAGAAACATTAGGATGTAAAAGCAAAGGAGACAATGTTTTGGGTTTAGACTGGATGAAGGGTCTGTTCCCTTACGACTTGGGAAGAATAATTCCTCCCACTGCAGAAATCACTGGGTGGAATTCTCTGCCATGTGTCATGCAGGAGGTCAGACAAGATGACCATAATGGTCCCTTGTGGCCTTTAAAATCTACGAGGTAGATGAAGCATGACTGTGCCAGATGAAATGAGCTTGGGGAGACTTACAAAGACAGATGAAGAGCCCAGATGAACAGTGGGGAGTGGAGAAAAAGATGAGGTAGTCAGAGTAAGCAATCTTGGAAAGGCTTTTAAAACCAGGAGTTGGAGGGATGGGGGTTGTACATATGCAATTAATATGAAACAATAACATTTCCTCAAAAAACTGTGAATATTGACCAGGATTTTGAAATGAATGGGGAGCCACTGGAGTTGTTTGAGGGTTAGGGTTATGAAATGTGATTATAATAAATAATAATGTGCCGTTCTTGTGTAATGCTTCTCATCAGTAGGTCTCAAAGCGTTTTACGAAGGCAGTCAGGATCATTATCCTCATTTTACAAATGGGGAAACTGAGGCACAGAGAGGCTGACTTGTGCCTCAATCTATGACCAGAGCACATATAAGTTTATAACACATCTGATACAATTAAAATACTTTCTGATAGCTGTGACTGAGACTATGGGAAGCTGGCTAATGAGATGATTATGAATTACAGCAAATTATCCCTGGGTTACTGTGCCCTAAACACTGTTTAGAAGCCAATGAACTAAAAAGCGTGTTTTGTTCTTTGGGGGGGTTTGTTTGTGTTTTAATTTTAAATATGGGGAAATTGGTACAGTGGGCAGAACTGACTGACTGAACTGTCATTTTTCCCCTTCCTTAAGACTGGATGTATACTGAATTCAGGCAATGCTTACATGTGGTAAAAGGACATGGACCCAAAAATGCTGAGGGTTGCAGCGGTTAAACTGAAACATGCTGTGGCAGGAAATAATCCTGTCCCTTAGCAGCCCTGATTTTGGGTTTATAAAAGGCAGCTGGGATCTGTACCATCACTATTATGCTTCTGTGCTTTTTAATAGACAGAACTGTATATCCAGAAACTTGTCAAACCAGCTTATGTTGTATTACGGCTCACATGGTCAAGGTAAAAAATAGTTCTGTTTATAGTTCTTTCGACTGATAAGATCTAGACTGAGGCAGATCTTGGCTGTGTCCTTGAGACCTTGTCAAAGCGCGCACACACACGGTCCCCAGCCTGTAGCGGTGCATGGGATTCTTCCTTCCTAAGTGCAGGACTCTGCACTTGTCCTTGTTGAACCTCCTCAGATTATTAGACTTGAGGCTTCCTCTCTGGTATGTGGCGTCTGGGGTGGGCTGAGCACCTCTGAGACAAGCGTCTGATGCTGGAGAAGTTATTTTTGTAGTGTATTAAACTAATTGGACAACCACACCTTGGACTCGCTTACGGGGCAAAAGCAGAAGAATTAGATTTTTTTTCAGTGTGAAAGATGCTTAGTGGCTGTGAGAACGGAGGGGTTCTTCAGATGAGAGATATTTCTTTATTTATTTTGCTTACAGATTTAAGAAAAATCTCTGAAGTGATTATGTAACTGATGCCATTTGGAGCTGTGCTGCTGTTTCTAGACCCCCACATGTTCTGGGTTGAATCTGGAATGTCAGTGCTTTAGGTGAGCACAAGAGACTTTATTGCCTTAAGAATAATTTATGCCCAAAGTAATTCGTTGAGTGGAACGGTCTAAACTCACTCACAGACTGTCAAAACCATATCTGCCAAACCACAGCTTATAATGAAAGTGTTAACAGATCCACATCAAAAGAAGTGAGATGTGGCAAATGATTTGAGCAACTTTGGTTGACGCATACGGTATGGATAGCTTTAAGAGGAGTGATGTGGTGGTGACTTAGGATTTCTACTCTTGGCGTTTTCTTTTCTTTTTTTCGTAATGTATCTCTTTACTGAAACTGTATCCCCTACAAATCAGACCTATCATGCATATTTCTAAAGTGTATTAATCTTGGACTTCTATCGTCTCTTGTCATGACATCCCAGTTTCATAATTGTTTGCACTGTTGTTGTTTGTAGGCATGTTTGTCCCAGGATATTAGAGATCCAACTTAGATGAGGCGATATCTTTTATTGGATCAATTTCTGTTTGTGAAAGAGACCAGCTTTCAAACTCTGTGGCACTCAAAAGCTTGTCTCTCTGGCCAATAGAAGTTGGTCCAATAAGATACAGGTTCACCCACCTTGTTTCCCCAGTTCCATAAGTCATTTAAATAGAAAACTCAGAATATGCATTAGCAAAGACAGCGAGAAGTAATAAAATAATTACAAACATATTGCAATGCCCGATGATTGACCGTGTTTGTTAAGAACAGTCATTCAAACTAAGGGAAAAACTCTCCACTCTGCTACACTGACTCCTGCATTTATAAGTCTCTTCTTGCAGGTGCTAGTGGGGTTAGTGCATAAGGCAGGAGGGAAGACCTGAGCCATGTATTTTAAACTCAGTTACTTAAAGTGATTTTTGGCAGTTAAGCTGCAGTTGCATTAGCACCTCTTAAATGGCTGAGCATCAAGGCATGGCTACCCCATCAAGAGGTCCTGCTCACTCTGGAAGGGAGCGCAAGGATGGTAGCCATAATGCACGTAGCAGAGGCCACTTGCTGTTTGCAGGGCTTAGCTAGGACCGAGTGACTGCAGAGGTCCCTGATATATACCCGGATTAGATGCTGGGATTCTGTAGGGGAACATCTACACTGATGTGACCTAAAGTACAGGAGTTGAGCAAATGCCTAGAAAATAGAACTTGGAACTGTATGGAAGACCACAGCAGTCGAATGCCATGAAAACAGCCATGTGTATACCCAGAATATGGGGAAACCACCGTGTCCTAAAGTCAATATTTGAATTATAGATAGATTCTGCCTAACTTCAAACCCACTCACCAGTTGTGTTTACAAAGTTTAGGGACAATTCTGCCTCCTGTTCAAACTCTCCCACTGCCCAGCAGTGCAAGGTGTGTGTGTGTGTGGGGGGGGGGAGCTGTAAAAGGTGAGAGGATCATAGCCTAGGAATCTACACTGCGGGACTGAAGAGAAGATATGCCTCTCAGCCACACCACAAATCACAACCTCCTCAATACCCACCATCTCAGTGCTCTTACAAGCAGCAGCATGAGAGGACCAGGGCTCCAAAGCGGAAGCAGTCCGCACCCAAATCTGCAACCTCTCAGACCACCTCTTCTTCTAAGCACTTTTGACGAGTTGGTCGAGGGCCCGAACAATTATACCTTGCCACATCAGCTGCCATCTACACACCTGTCATGCCCCTTCAGCAGTTACCTGGCCCTCTTTCACAGCAGTTGGGAGAATATCACCTCTGACAGATGGATCCTGGAGATTATTTCAAAGGGTTATGCCATTCAATTCATGTCCTTCCCCCCCCCCCATTCCAACCCTCCTTCCCTGTCCCCCTTCAGAGAAGATTTAGGGGAAATTTGATAGCAGCCTTCAACTACCTGAAGGGGGGGGTTCCAAAGAGGATGGAGCTTGGCTGTTCTCAGTGGTGGTAGATGACAGAACAAGGAGCAATGGTCTCAAGCTGCAGTGGGGGAGGTCTAGGTTGGATATTAGGAAACACTATTTCACTAGGAGGGTGGTGAAGCACTGGAATGGGTTACCTAGGGGGGTGGTGGAATCTCCATCCTTAGAGGTGTTTAAGGCCCGGCTTGACAAAGCCCTGGCTGGGAGGGTTTAGTTGGGGTTGGCCCTGCTTTGAGCAGGGGGTTGGACTAGATACCTCCTGAGGTCCCTTCCAACCCTGATATTCTATGATCACCTTGGTTCAGGAGCTCTGTATGGTTGACATAAGCGGCCCTACACGGCCCCTCTTTATAGACCCTGGTGTAGCGGGAGGGAAGGGAGCAGCATTGCACATGGTGGCTCTGTGGCCTGTAAGCAGCCCTGGGAAGTTTAAACAGAGTAGAGAGTGAGGAGAATGCAGAACAAGTCAGTGGGATTGTACAAAAAGGGATAGGGTGAAAAATTCTTGTGTGTACAAGTGCTTATACACACAATCTCCCTTTAATATAGACAGCAGCATTCACTGGGGCTAGAAAGTGTGTGGTGTTGAATCCGCTTTAGAGAAGATGTGTACCAACAGGTTGACGGTTTTGGAACTAGTTTCGCAATCCCCCTCCTCCTCCCCCACCCCCCAAAAAATCCAACTGCCTCACAAAAGCTTAGACTCCACACGGTTCACCCATCTCCAATATGAACTCATCGTCCAAGGGGGAAGTGAGCACTGTGCTGCGCAACTGCTGTTCACTCTTTGTGGTTGTGAAAGAGAGTGCGAAATCGGTGTGAAAAGGGCCCATGTCACTCCCAGAGCTGTACAGCAGCAATTCTGCAGAGGTGTAAAAGGCAGTTCAGTTAGGTACTTTGAGCATGTGGAGCAGGAGTGCAAAGTCAAATGCACTGTTAAGATGCAAGGAGAGGGCATTCTGGGTAAAACAGGCTTGTAGCCTTACTGTGACTGTCCATCCTGTGGTGTGGAACCGGCCCAAAGTGGACACAGGTCCCAATCTAGTCCCTCCTGAGCACTACACAATATCTGAGAGACCACACAGCAAAGGGCCACTGAGGAGCTGAACGATGGTAGGTAAACCACACAGTCAAAGTCAAATCCAGCAGGTCCTGCCACAGGTCACTTTATGAGGAACACCTCTCTACCTGGGTATGTAGCCAGGGGAAAAGGAAGGCCGGGTCGGGGGGTGTAGACAGCCCATCCAGGGAAGGTATCTATTGTTCTGGATAATAAACATGCAATTTAAAATTTTTTTGTAAAACAAGGTGTGTTTACCCACCCCTCACTGGGATCTGTGAATTCCCCACCCCCAACAGCTTAGTCACCTCTGTCTCCACTCTTCCACTCCCTGTAGAGCTGGCTAACACCAGTTAGGTTCTTCCACACACCCTTTGCCATGAGAAGGCGATCTTGTCTGTTGCCCTCTTACCAGTCAGTCACTGGCTTGCTTCTGGTCGCTGCTGGTTGTACCCTGTTGACTGCAAAAAGCTGGTTTGGATTTACACCCTCCCTGGCTATAATTCTACCAGTCTCCCCCAGATTCACACCTCAGTCACAGGACAGCCGCAGAGGAAAGGCCAATGGAGGCAAAAGCTTTGATGTTCTACATGGCACTGCAAAAAAACTGAGGGTAAAATCCTGACTCCATTGATGTTAATGGCAAAACTGCCATTGACGTCAGGTGGGGCTAGGATTTAATCCAGAGCCTTTAGGATACACGTACGTATAACGAAGTCCCTATGGTATTTGGGGATTACATAAATGTAGAATGGGGGAGAATGTAAGGTCAGCATGAAAAGTGCACCTTCAGCTGTACACAGGCAGTTGGCATGCACAGTTGCTACCCACTGTTACTCAGAATGGCATGGGTGCCATTTTCAGTACTGACCTGGCACTTTTGGCCTTCAAAGGCTTTTGCTAGCAATTAAACTTCAGAAGGGCTAAAATGATCCTGGTTTGGGGTTTTGCTCAGTTTTTTTAGATCTGCATCGAGTCTTTCAATTTCTGACAAGAAAAGGGCTCGTTTTGCTAGTCCTAGTGCTGCTTATCGCTTCATGCAACCTGAGGGCCTGATTTTTGAAGTCCAATGGAAAGACTCCCATTGACTTAACGTTAGTTTTCGATCAGGGCCTAAAGGAGCAAATGCCTCTGCATTTTGTCAATGTCTGCTGTCTTGTGAGGTGAATGGACTCTTGTCTCTTCATATACACCTTAGGTAGGGGAAGGGGGAGCTGAAGTGGAGACCAGGAATATGGGGCATTATACAGTACCTGCACTTCTGGCAGGGAAAGGCATATTTATGCAAAGAAACACCTGTCGGATCCGTATGGGCAGAGTCTGTCACTGGGACTCATCTGAAACGCCGCTCCCTGCTCCATCTCCTTCCTTCCTTCCCCACCCTTTCCATGGGAAATTAGAACTCCAGCACCTACAGTATTCCTTGCAAGACTTTCTCATCCCCTCAACATCTCCATCTGAGAGACCCACTCTCCCCCCAGCTGTCAAACCCTTCCACCTCATCTTCCAGGTGTGCACGTTATCGAGGGAAGCGGCACGGGCCGGGCCACCACTTCTCGCAGCTCCCATTGGCCGGGAACGGCAAACCGCGGCTACTGGGAGCTGCGACTGGCCGTACCTGCGGACACTCAGGTAAACAAAGCATCTCGCGGCCCGCCAGGGGCTTACCCTGAACGAGCCACGAACCAAGTTTTGGAACCCCTGCTTTAGAGTCTCCTGGATTTATTTAGAAGACTAGACGAAGTAGCCAACAGTGGTGGATTCCGGGGGGTTTGTTGGCGTGTCAGTGAGCTCCGATGTGTACGCGGGAAGTTGCCAATTTCCAGGGATTGTACTTAACAGGAAGGGCAGTCATTGGAATTCCAAGGCATTTCCTCCTGTGCAGATTTGTTCTTTCTATTATCTCTGTATGGGCAGGGCCGGCGAACATCTCAGATATCTGATTTCTTTCTACAGAATGTTTAGTTCAGCTTCAGTATTTCCATGATAACATAATACAGGCATTTTTGGCTTCAATGGTAAAGAATTTAAGAGCAAAACTGGGTCTGTCATCCCTTTACATTTCCGATAGGGCTTTTGATCAGAAATAAATTAGTAAGGGAAGTGATTTTCCATGTTGTAGCTAAATGCACAAGGAGTGAAGGGGAATTAAGAGTAAGAGCCATTTTCCTCAAACCCTTGTCTGCTGTAACATGCAGGGAATTTTTCCCTTCATCTCTGATGCAGAGTTCAGAACAACTTCTAGTAGAAACAATCCCAAATAAGAAGTCATTTAGTTATAACAAAGACCAAGTTTATGCTGAGATAGTGCATGTTTAGCTTTTGGTTTAGCCCTCCAGTGCCACCAGCTACATTCCTAGAAAGTTGCTGGCTTCTTTATAATTTAAATTTTAAAAAAAAACTGACTTAATTGTCTAAAAATGTGGGCACCCACGTATAAAAACGTTGGCCTGTTTTGTCCCCAGTGTCTGGAAAGGTCTGCCTAGACTCAGATTTTCTTTTGCATTTTGAGAAGGACTACAGCTCAAAGAAGTGCTGAAGATTAAAGACGCTGTGCTTGAGGGAAGAGTAATATCAGTTGACACTTGTCAGTAAGGTGACTGATACTTGCTGCCCTGCATTGGACCTGTGCCAGAAGACCCCCTCTTTTAAGTAAATAAATCTGAGCATTCAGATCCAGTTTGGCCAAGAGAGATGCAGCCATTTGTTACAGCTCCGTGCTGCAGTAGGGGCTCCAGCTGCCTGTTGTCACTTAAGAATTTGCAGTGGAAAGAGGGGAGCCGGAGAGAGAAACGCCTACTCGAGTAATTTTCAGTGACGTTCGGGGGGGGGGGGTATTATTCAGGCTATAATTTTGTGTTTCCTGAAATAACTACTAAGTGCTCATCAGGCAGCAGCTGCCTTTTGTGTGAATCTCAAGTGCATTACACCCCCGGTGTGTCTTCTCTTACAGTCAATCTGAGAGATGTTGTGATCTTTTGTTCAACNGTGATTTTCCATGTTGTAGCTAAATGCACAAGGAGTGAAGGGGAATTAAGAGTAAGAGCCATTTTCCTCAAACCCTTGTCTGCTGTAACATGCAGGGAATTTTTCCCTTCATCTCTGATGCAGAGTTCAGAACAACTTCTAGTAGAAACAATCCCAAATAAGAAGTCATTTAGTTATAACAAAGACCAAGTTTATGCTGAGATAGTGCATGTTTAGCTTTTGGTTTAGCCCTCCAGTGCCACCAGCTACATTCCTAGAAAGTTGCTGGCTTCTTTATAATTTAAATTTTAAAAAAAAACTGACTTAATTGTCTAAAAATGTGGGCACCCACGTATAAAAACGTTGGCCTGTTTTGTCCCCAGTGTCTGGAAAGGTCTGCCTAGACTCAGATTTTCTTTTGCATTTTGAGAAGGACTACAGCTCAAAGAAGTGCTGAAGATTAAAGACGCTGTGCTTGAGGGAAGAGTAATATCAGTTGACACTTGTCAGTAAGGTGACTGATACTTGCTGCCCTGCATTGGACCTGTGCCAGAAGACCCCCTCTTTTAAGTAAATAAATCTGAGCATTCAGATCCAGTTTGGCCAAGAGAGATGCAGCCATTTGTTACAGCTCCGTGCTGCAGTAGGGGCTCCAGCTGCCTGTTGTCACTTAAGAATTTGCAGTGGAAAGAGGGGAGCCAGAGAGAGAAACGCCTACTCGAGTAATTTTCAGTGACGTTCGGGGGGGGGGGTGTATTATTCAGGCTATAATTTTGTGTTTCCTGAAATAACTACTAAGTGCTCATCAGGCAGCAGCTGCCTTTTGTGTGAATCTCAAGTGCATTACACCCCCGGTGTGTCTTCTCTTACAGTCAATCTGAGAGATGTTGTGATCTTTTGTTCAACCTGAGGTAGAAAGGTCTAGCTGGCACAGAAAGTGAGTGGAGTTCTGTCCCCCAGAGCCAAGGTATAAAACTCTCAGCCCTGTATGAGGACATGAAAGGGCAGGCGACTTCCTCGGGGGGCAATAGGCCTGGGAGCTGTGGTTCCATCCCAACAATTGTGTTTGAATTCAGCTCAAGATTTAAAATCTCTTCCACTGAAGACCTTTATTGATGGGAGATAATTTTACTTTTAAAGCCTGATTGGTTCCTGCTGGGGGAGACCTTTTAAATTAATAGGAGCCATGAGAGGCACATCCCAATTCTGCTTTGATCCCTTCTCCAAAAGGAAATGCCTGCAGTTCACCTGCCTGATGATGGAGCTCAGTTCTTGGCAACAAGGCCCATGGAAGCCAGTGGGAGTTAAGGGCATTCAGCACCTGACCGGATATTCTCCATAAGAAATCGACGAGCATTAATCTTCACTCTGATGCTGAAGGCCTTCAGCAGCTCTACTTCTGGAGGAGTTTTGATATCAGCTGCCTGTACCAGTAATCACATCCAACACCCTCTCTTTCAGGCAGTTAGCCTAGAATGTCCACCTTTTGCTCTATATCTGTGTGTGACTCTGTTGGGGCACTGGTTGAGCAGCAGACCCCTAGTCCAAGTGAAACCCAGGTCTCGGAGCCATTTGTTAAGTGCCCTAGTTTTGTAACTACGTGTTGGCGGTTATTTCACATGTATCTGAAGAGGCAAACCGACCCAGAAGGTTCAAACTGACAAAGGTAGTTCTTGGAGTCTGCCTAATCTTGACTGGCCTAACTCTCTCAACGTAGCTTCTCCTGTGCTCAGTAGTCTGCACTAGCTCCCAGTTCCTTTTTGGGTATGATTCAAAGTGTTGGTGGTGATCTATAAAGACCCAAATAGTTGAGTTCCTGGTTGTCCTCTTTTGGTGTGTCAGGTGGTGACTGCTACGTCTGGTGAAGATAATCTCAAGTGCTTCAGCTAACCGCATAGAACAGGAGGTGATGTGCTGGTGCAAAAGCATCCCAAACTTTGGAATTTACTCTCTCCTCGATCCAACGCAGCCAGAGTTCTGGCCTTTGGGACGTGCTGCAAAGCTTGCCCGTTAGGGTTCCGTGGAAGCATTGAGTTAAGGAGTTGGTACGGGTGAGCTGTGGGCAGGGGAAGAGTTATTAGTCATGATGTCTGGAGGAGTTGGCAGGACTTTGCTGTTGATACTGCTCCAATTTGGAGCGGTGGAGGAATGTCTCTTTATTGAAATTGTGCACCAAGAGCATGTGACAGCAGCTTTCTACAAATCAAAGCAAGTCAATAGTAAATAAATTCCTTGGCCACAGGCAGCTCAATCTCAATTCCTATAAAAACACCATTGAGATTTACATGTCGTTTCCAGCTATAAATAAGCCCAACTCAAACACCCTGCTGCAGCACTGCTCAAGCAATGAGTTCCCTGCCGTGGGTGTCGTTTCAGCGAGAAGCTGAAGGAAGGAAGTGAACTGGTTGGACACCATGGAGACCAGCTGCAGTTTTCTCAAGGTTTCATAACTGGATTAAGCAATTCCAACATTGTATGTTACTATGGATACTGTAAATTCATTGTCATGCAGAGCTTCTCCGTCGAAGTCTGGATCTTTAATTGCAGTCCCTTTAACAGCAAGACGAGGGGCTTGGTTTTGATCTTGACTTTAGATGCCAACTCTGTGAAACCAGAATCAGAGCTGAGGTATACAAGTATTATTGAAATTAACACAGCAAGTATCTGGGCCAAGTTCTCCGTTTTTGTAAATGGCAGTAGCTCTGTTGAACTCAGTAGCACTGAGTTAAACCAGCTGAAGAGCTGAGCCCCTTGTGCCTAGCAGCAGGTTTCACAGTAATAACAGGAGTTGTTACAATGTGTGTCTGTCTTGTAGCATTGTCCCATTAGGGTTTGGCGACAAGCTGTCGGAGTGAGTCTGTTTAATCGTCTCTCTCCTTTTAATTTTTTTCTCTTTCAGCTTATGTACAGTTTTTGTTTTTTTTCTGTGCTTAGGGCTTGTCTTCACATACAGCGGTGCAGCTTTAGTGAAGATGCTACTAACCAATGGGAAAGCTTCTCCCGTTGGCATAGTTAGTCTATCTCCGCTTGTTGCGGAGGTGGATTATGGTAGATAAACTGAGTTCCATGTGGTTCATTTTGCACGTATGTTTCAAATAAGTCCTTAACCTGAGGTCCTTGTTGTGTGTCGACCTCAAAGACTCCATGGCACTGTTTATAGGCTGATTCTTTCTGTTCTTCATGCTGGTAGTGGCTGCCTTTCTGAGATGGCATATGCATAGAAGGAGGAATGCTGATCTATATGGCCATTAACTTAAACAGAGGTAGACTGATTTACACCAGCTGAGGATCTGGCTCATCATTTGTAAAGTGCTTTTGGATCCTTTGGAATAAATTACTGTATTATAAAATTATCACCACTCATTTTACTATCACATGCTGCTTTGAATTCAGACAGTAAAGAAAAAAACCTGTGCATGCTTCATACTTCTGTCACACCAACTGCAGATTCTTTCTTCCTTGCAGTGCCTCATGTCTCCCCCTTCCTTCCCAGTCTGCGCACTCTGCCTGTGTTTTACCAAACACAAGCGAGTAAGTCGGCCTGAATGTCGTGTATTTAACGTGGTAACATGATCTGCTAATGTTCAACTTCTGTGCACCCTGGTGCACTTTCCAATAGGCATCAAGCTTTCTGGTTTAAGGTTTGACCTATTTGCCTATGTAGATGGTAAACTCTTCAAGATGGCACTGTCATTTTTTGTCGTGTTTGTACATTGCTTAGCACAATGAGCCTTGATCCTGGCTTAATGGTCATAGGTGCTACTACCTTACAAATAATTAACAATAGTCTTGAGCGTTGCTGATTGCCATTAACAGAATTAATCAGACTAGATCTCGATTTCAGCAGTGCTGAGTACAGAGCGTATATTTAATTCTCGCAGGCAGGCCGCTCGGGAGTTGGGGCAGTGTTAAGCACTGTAGCTGTTGCACATTCTGCAGCTTCCATGCAGCCGTGACATCTGCAAAGCCCTTGTTTAAGTGACCATATGTAGACGTTTGCTCCGAAACTGCCCACAAAGAGTTTTGTTAGCCATGATGGTTTGTGATCTCAGTGGAAGGGATGTGCTATGACAGGGGTGGGCAAACTTTTTGACCCGAGGGCCACATCTGGGTATAGAAATTGTATGGCGGGCCATGAATGCTTATGAAATTGGGGGTGCGGGCTCTGGATGGGGGTGCAGGATGAGGGGTTGGGGGTGCAGGAGGGTACTCCGGGCTGGGCCCGAGTGGTTTGGAGGGCGGGAGGGGAATCAGGGCTGGGGCAGCGGGGTGGGGCGCAGTCTCCAGGTGGCACTTACCTCAAGCAGCTCCCAGAAGCAGCAGAATGTCCACCCTCCGGCTCCTACACGGAGGTGCGGCCAGGCAGCTCTGCGTGCTGCCCCATCTGCAGGTGCCACCCCTGCAGCTCCCATTGGCAGTGGTTCCCAGCCAATGGGAGCTGCGGAGGCAGCACTTGGGGCAGGGACAACATGCAGAGCCCCCTTGCTGCCCCTACGTGTAGGAGCCGGACGGGGGACATGCTGCTGCTTCCAGGAGCCACGCGGAGCCACAGCATGCACGCAGTGGGGCAAGCCACTGACCCTGCTCCCCAGCTGGAGCGCCAGAGCAGGGAAAGCCCTGGACCCTACTCCCTAGCGGGAGCTCAAGGACCAGATTAAAACATCTGTAGGGCCAGATGCGGCCCCCGGGCTATAGTTTGCCCACCCCTGTGCCATGAGGAACGTTCTGTCCAAGTAACATGTAAGGCTTTAGCTCAGACGTTAACGGAAGGCATGCTTAGTTAGAAGCTGGGCTTTTCTATTGCATATTTGTGTACACTGTAGGAAAATCAGTTAGAAATATTTAAGTAATTCTTCTGCCTTTTATTTAGGTCCATTTTCATCCACACTGGGCTGATATGACTTAAAAGATTTTTGTTGCTGTTTGTTCGCTCTGAACAAACTAATTTTAATGTCTGAATTTTCAATTCAATTTTCTGCCACTTCTCCATAACTGGGATAGAGATGCCCTGCTCCCGAGGTGTGGCTCAAGCCTTCTCTGTCTTGCTTGCTGCTAGTAGTGGTTTCTCCCCTGATCTTGGGTTGTTTTTTGTGATGCCTGGTGACTCCTCCCTGTGCCTACGCACAAGGAGTGTTTTCTCTTGGGAAAGTGAATAATGCTACGAACTGGCAAGGAGGATAAAATCCAGAACATGCAAAACAATCAAGTACACAGCACAAACCCCCGCAAAAGAGATGACACACCCCAACATAAGAATATAACAAACGGGGGGGGGACTTTATTGGGAGCAGGAAAATAGGATCTGGGGAGGGAAAGGGTTACGGGTAATTTATACATTTATAAACCTCAACAATTTTCCACCTCCCAGCACTCTCAACCCCCAGCACCTTCCCTGGCAAACGACATACTGGAGATGCGTACGGAGATGAGGGCTGCAGCGCTGTGAACATTGGCCAGCTTAAGTCTCCTTACAGTATCTTCATCCCTGGATGGAGCAGGGTCCTCTCCTGGCTCTCTAGTCTGCAGTCCTGTGGAGGTCTCAGCTGGCTCTCAGTAGCTAGTGCTGGTTGGATCTTTGCTACTCTGGACGCTCGTCTGTGCAGGGCTGGAACTGCCTGACCTGTGCACTGGATCCCATAGCCGTGCAAAGACTCCCTTTGACAGGAGACCGAGTTAATCGGAGACTCCCTGAGCTGTTCTGCTTCTCTCTGAGCTCCCAAGCTCAAAACTAGCCTCTGTCTCCAAGTCAGGCCAGCTTCTATCACTGGCCCAGCAAACTCTTGTTCATCTCTCCCGATGCAGAAGCCTCCCTGTTGGCCTCAGCAGGAGTTTCTAGTCTATTCTGTACCTGCCACTGACTCAGTGTATGCTGGGAAATGGTGTCTGAGGGTTCTGGTAGCCATTATTGCTGTAGTGCCTTGGGTAGGACCCCTTTGAAGCTCAGTCCACAGTTGGCCAACGCCAATTGGGGGATTACGCTATTCAATGTTGCCAGTTCCTCTCTAGTTCTTCTAATGTGCACAAGGGCTATGGTTGAAATTTACACTGTGGACTAATTATTATCCTTGTACTTTTGAAAATATTTCATGGGGGTTAAGGTTGGGATTTCTGAGAACGTTGAAGGGCTTAATACTGAAAATATAACTCTTCTGTCTACCGAGAAATAGCTTGTGGTTTATGGTGAGGTCAGCAAGTTGCATATATTCGTTCTCACTTATGGCCTGCCTGCTACCAGATGAATGACCGCTTGGCTTTCAAACAGCTTGTCCAGAAACATGTTAAGAGGATGAATATCTGCATATACTGTGAAGCACCTGGAAAAGAGGTGAAATCCTGGCCCCGTTGAAGTCAATGGGAGTTTTGCCACTTACTTGAGTGGGGCCTGGTTTTCACCCAAGGTCTTTGCCCTTTGGAGTGTTCAAGGAAAGGGTTTTAGCTGGCTTTTATGGGATTGCACTGGGTACAAAGGAAAGGAGGATTTGACCTGCAACATGCAAAGCAAGCAGTTATATTGATATGCTTAGTTGCCTCAAAACCTTCAGCCAAGCACATCACTCATGTATATGATGAGCTTGTGGTTAAGGAGACCAAGATCCAGGAGATAAGGGTTCATTTGCTAGCTCTGACAAAGTGTGTGTGTGTGTGCGCACTCCCTAGGCAAGTCACTTAATCTTTTTATACCTCAGATTCCCATCTGTAAATTGGGGATAACACTGCCCTACCTTGCAGGAATGTTGTGAGGATAAATTCACTAAGTTATCTGAGCATGTCACACAAATTGTGATGGACACCATGTAAATACCTAGGTACCCCCTTTTTTTTTTTTTTTTTTTTTTTTTTTTTTTTCCCCCCCCCCCAATTCAGATGTTGCTGCTTGTTATAATGGACTGTCCCAGTTATTATGGAGGAGTTTCTGCAATTCCATTCTGAAAGTATGGATGGTTTCCTCTAAATATCTAATTACCTATGACTGTTCATTAATACTGGCAGGTGTCCCCAATATTTCTCTTTCCTATTAGAATGTCAACACTCGTCTCAGCTCAGGTGAGACAAAACCACTTGTCTCCTTACCTTGCAGTCCGTGTAGTCTCAATGTCCCATTCCTATGGCAACACTGTAATATTTCTCCTCCTTTTATACATGATGGCTTTCTCTTGCAAGAAAACATAAATGAACGTTCAGTGAACCAATTCTAGGAGTATAAGGAGAGATTTCTAGTGTGTGATTCTGATGGGAATTCGGCTCCTTACAAAACCTGGATCTGAATTTGTGTAACCTGAATTTATTCCCTCATTTGCAGAAGTACTACAGGCTCAAGTTGTTCTCTATGGTGTATATTATATGGGGGGGGGGGGGAATCCCCATTTGGAAAATCGCATCTCAGCATTTAGCAGTGACTGTAATTGGGAATGAAATATCCAGACTTGTGTTCTACTTCTCAACAGTTCAGTCGCTGTGTGATGATCAGAGAAGAGTAATGAGAACTGGATTCTGGAAAGCATTGATGCATGTTCCGTCATGTCAAAATAAAAAACAAAACAAAAAAACCCACATGTCACAGCACAGTGAATCTTTTTGGTTGCATTGTCCTTATGCTTTCTAGGCATGTAATTGCTGCTACACTTTGAGTACAACTCTGAGGTCACTATCCTGCATTCTAGAACACAAGGAGCAGGGAAATGTGCCACTGAAAAATTAGACAAAATGTATCTCTAGCTGGGAGAGGTAGAGGGTGAGTGAGTGACTGGGAAAGAGTAGGATCTAGTGCTTATAGCCGAGGAAGAAGAGCAGGGACTCCCAAGTCTCATTCCATGCTGTGCGTCTTATTCATGGTTCAAAGGCCGTCCAACAGAAGCGGCACTGAACTTGTCTCACGTGGAAGCCACTGTTGGCATTTCATAGGAACCAGAGGCTTTCTGTCCCATATCCTGTATTGGACTGCTGAGCATGTTGTACATTCTGACATGCCAGTCATTTGCACACACTTTCCTGTTGTGCAATCAGCAAAGGATTCTGGGGCTGCCTCTTATTCAGTGTTCACCATGCAAAACATTTCCTCCTGCTCAGATCAAATATGCAGTGAGGGTCAGTCCCTGTGGTCCTAGCTCCGTGTTAACTCCCTCAGCTAAATCTCCAACAGAAGGCATTGGGAGTTTGGTTTTTTTGCATATGTAAGGACGGAATGAAAACTGAGTAAAGTCTCTGGGATTTGGCCCTGAGTAACTAAAAGCTGGAATATGCCATTAAAGCACTTGCCTGAGTGGTGACCAGTGCAAAATTCTCTCCTTCCCAGTGGAGAGCTCTGGGGAAGCCTGTACCCCAGGGAAGTACCTAATGGGTGTCTGCCCCCCTGCAGTCCCCGGGGAATGCAGCAGCTGTTCCACCCAGTCATATGAGCTCTCGTCTACTGCCAGACAACCCTGCTAGAACTAGGCAAGCCCACTTCTAGCTAGTGCAAAGTCTGTGTAGTCTCTAGAAAGCTGCTGGTTCTTTCCTCGTGGCATGTGCTGCCTTGTGTTGTGGTAGCAATGCTCCTATGTGCGTACACACAGAGTTAAAAGCAAAACATAAACACTCTTCCTGGAAGGTTGCAACATAACACTGTTTATTTCTTAGAATTCGGAAGAAATCTAACACCACTATAACCAAATACAGAGAGACACATAGCAGGCTGCTACCTAAGAGCGGCAAGCCCTAACCCACATTGTGCCAGATTGGCTCTTTTGCTGACAAACTGCTGAGGCCCATTCCCTCAGAGCCCCCTACCCTGCAAGAAGGACCAGGAAATCCTTTAGAATTGAATGTGATAGCCTTCCTGATAGTGAACCTGAATCCTGCATTGCTACCTTGGATTCTCCTGTGCAAGCTATTCTGAACTTTATAGTGAGAGAGGAGAAGCCTGTTAAGTGCCTTTTCATATGTCCGCTGAACCAGGATTTGAACTCTAACCTGCTGCATCATCCATCACACCCTATTATGGGTGTTTGCCTGGCGTTTAGCAGGCAAGGCCCAAACTATAACTGTCTCTTGGCTGTATGATGTATGTAATATGACACGCTCAAGGAACTGACGGCTCGGGATTCCTAATGGATTACGGTCACTGGTTCAAGTGCAACAAGAGTTGATAGTGACTGAAGAATCATTTGTAACTTAGCAGCTGTTTTGACCTTGTGTGCAGATGATTTCATTGTCTCAGGCTAGTTGCTAGTGGAGAGGGAGCTGTGGGTGGGAGCTTTGTGACACATTTGGCACAAAGTGGTAGACTCTGTAGAAAGGGAATAAGCCCAAATAAGGTGTGGAAACGTGGCCACCTTCCCTCCCATAGCAGTGGTCCATCTAGGTCAAGGTTGAGACGTGTGGGGGGAAAAGGGGGAAGAGTTTGCATTGCCACTGTGCTCTGCCAGTCCTGTCACTAAAAGGACTTTGTCCTTCAGCGCTGTCCAGCCAGCACTAAAATCCTAATAAGAGCCCAGATTGTGAATGGCTTCTTGGAAACCAATGGGGATGAACAAGCGTCCGCCCTCACACCTCCCACAGTCCCTGAGAGCGGCTGCTTGCAATAGCAGTCCCTATGGAGTACAGAAACTGCTCACTCCTGCTCTTCTCCAGGATGCTGGAAAGGGAGCAGGGAAGATGCAAGGTCATGGTCCCCCTTCTCCCTCAACCAGTTCAGAGTGAGGTTAATGGAAGGAATCCCAGCTGTGACTCCTCATGGAAACCGGTATCCAGGTAGCCCTCTTGTTGTTGCTAATGCACAGTATGAGTCAGTCTCTCTTTCTCCTCCAGGTCTGACCCACTGGAAACATGGCTACGAGTGCTGTTCCAAGTGAAAATCTGCCCACTTATAAACTGGTGGTGGTTGGGGACGGTGGCGTGGGGAAGAGCGCTCTCACCATTCAGTTCTTCCAGAAGATTTTTGTGCCAGACTATGACCCAACCATTGAGGATTCCTACCTGAAACACACGGAAATAGATGGCCAGTGGGCAATTCTTGATGGTGAGTAACCTCCTTCCACTTGGATCTGTCCATTCTGACCGTACCCAAGCACATCTGTGTACTGACATTTTCTAGATCTTGTTGGGTTTACAAGCATCTTCTACTCCAATGTAGGCTGTTTGTAATTATACTGCAAACCACCTTGTGAGCTATTTGTACATGCTAGGCAACTGGCTTCTTGTAAAGCTACAGTACTCTGCTGTATCATTTCATGCAGGTTCATAAAAACTTATGCATTACCAGGGAAGTTTATATGGGGGGATGCACTGTTTAACTGCCCTATTTATGTGCCACATCAGTTCTTGTACAAATCATTTCGCAAATAGTAAATCTCTTCATTGCGATACCCTGGTGGGCAATCTTTCCCTTTCCGTGGCCCCCGTAATTCCTGATCACCTGTTATAACCAGTGCTTGGAAAAGCCTCTTGCCTCAGGTGTATGTGAGTGTGAAACTTGCCCTGGCAAGTGAGGGACCTAGAATATGAACATAGACTGAGATGCACCTGAGTCATTGCACCTCAGATGCACCTGAGATCCACATTGCCTCAGATGCACCTGAGATCCACATTAAGCAGAATTATAGTGCCCGTTGTTAAGCAGTCATTGCTATTAAATATCATTTGGGGTTAAATTGATTCCCTGGGGTGACGTCCTGCCTAAGTGGTGTATGTGTAATAATAGTAAATGGATACCTGAGTGAGGACTAAAATTAAAATAAATATCCACTGCAGAAGATTTTTATCCTCCGATAATTAAAGAACTGTGGTACCAATTGCATCCCATCATGTGAGGGAATTGGTTCTGTGATGGGTTACATTTAAGTCCACCTTTTAACATACCAGTCAGATGCCTGTCTGCTATGTGGTGGTGCTTGTAACTGAGGATAGATCACTTGTGCTTCCATTTTTGTTCATGCAAGAAAAATAAACTGAACTGGCTAAAATTGCAACATAGTCGTTTTTTAAAAGGAAAACGGGTTGACCAGAAGCTCTAAGGGAAAGTGTTCACTGTCAGAAATCAAACTCTTCAGATTGTAAATAAAACCATGTACAATATCCAATATTAATGCATATGAATGCGTGTATACTTGGATGATATAAATTGTCACACAAACCATAGTGAAGCACAAGTTAAGGAAATTCACTTCCCCCTGCCCCCCAGCATTTCAATGCAATCACTAAAAAGCAACAAAATCAGCCTGAAAATGGTATTGGTCATTCACTAGATGGAAACGGTAGAATTATCAATAGTAATGCAGAAAAGTCTGAAGTATTCAATAAATATTTCTGTATGTATTTGGGGGTTGGGGGGGAGATGATGTAGTCACTTCATATATATGGAGATATACCTATCTCATAGAACTGGAAGGGACCCCAAAAGATCATCAAGTCCAGCCCCCTGCCTTCACTAGGAGGACCAAGTACTGATTTTGCCCCAGATTCCTAAGTGGCCCCCTCAAGGCTTGAACTCATAACCCTGGGTTTAGCAGGCCAATGCTCAAACCACTGAGCTATCCCTCCCCCAATGTTATGGTGAGGATAACATTCGTTCCAGTCCACTAATATCTCAGGATGATATTAAACATCGGCTACTAAAGACAGACATTTTTAAATCAGCAGGTCCAGATAACTTGCATCCAAGAGTTTGAAAAGAGCTGGCTGAAGAGCTCATTGGACCATTAATGTGATTTTTCAATAAGTCTTGGAGCGCTAGGGAAGTTCCAGAAGATTGGAAGAAAGCTAGTGCTGTGCCATTTTTAAAAAAGGGTAAACAGGCTGACCCAGATAATTATAGGCCTGTCAGTCCGACATTGGTCCCAGGCAAGATAATGGAGTGGCTGATATGGAACTCAATTTAATGAATTAAAGGAAGGTAATATAATTAATGCTAGTCACATGGGTCTGAAAAATAGATCCTGTCAAACTAACTTGATATTTATTTTTTTTAAATGAGATTACAAGTTGCGTTGATAAAGATAATAGTGTTGATGTAATCTACTTTAGACATCTATAAGGTGTTTGACTTGGTATTGCATGACATTTTGATTTTAAAAAATCTAGAGCAATATAAAACTAACATGGCACACAGTAAATGGATTAAAAGTTGGCTAATAGATCTCACAATGTAACTGGGGAATCTACATACCTGCTCAGTGATACCAGTGGGATCCCACGGGGACTAATTCTTGGCCCTATCCTATTTTGATATATTTATCAGTGACCTGGAAGAGAACCATAAAATCATCACTGATAACATTTGCAGATAACACAAAAGCCAGGGGATGGTAAATAATGAAGTGGACGGATCACTGATACAGAGCAATCTGGATCTCTTGGTTAGCTGGGTGTGAGCAATCAATACATGTTTTAATACAACTAAATGTAAGAGTACTCCTCTAGGAACAAAAAATGCAGGCCATACTTAGAGTGGGGGACTATCCTGGGAACCAGTGACTCTGGGGGAAAAAAAATTAGGAGTCAAGGTGGAATAATCCGCTGAACATGAGTCAAGTGCAACAGTGTGGCCAAAAGGGGTAATGCAATCCTGGGCTGCATAAACAGGGAAAATTTTGAGTAGGAATAGAGAGATTCTTTCACCTCCGTATTTAGCACTGGTGCGACCTCTGCTGGAATACTTTTTGCTGTTCACGGTTCAAGAAGATTGTTGATAAATTGGAGATGGTTCAAAGAAGAGCCCCAAGAATGATTAAAGAATTAGAAAACCTGCCTTACAGTGATAGACTCAAGGGGCTCAATCTAGTTTAACAAAGAGAAGGTTAAGAGGTGACTTGTAAGTACCAACATGGGGAACAAATATTTAATAATGGTCTCTTCAATATACACCTCTACCCTGATATAACGCTGTCCTCGGGAGCCAAAAAATCTTACTGTGTTTATAAGTGAAACCGCGCTAGATCGAACTTGCTTTGATCCAGCAGAGTGCACAGCGCCNCCCCCCCCCCCCCCCCCCGGAGTGCTGCTTTACCGCGTTATATCCGAATTCGTGTTATATCTGGTCGCGTTATATAGGGGTGGAGGTGTAGCAGCGGAAGATCTAAAATGATGCAATGGCTGAAAGTTGAAGCTAGACAAATTCAGACTGGAAATAAGGTGTAACACTTTGTAGAGTGAGGGTAATTAACCACTGGAAGACTTCACCAAGAGTCATGGTGGATTCTCCATCACTGGCAATTTTTAAAACAAGATTGGATGTTTTTCTAAAAGATCTGCTGTAGGAAATATTTTGGGGTCATTCTATATCCTCCTCTCTTATACAGAAGGCCAGACTAGATCATCAGTGGTCCCTTCTGGCCTTGGGATCTAAATCTATGAACCATTAAGACATAATCATCCAGACCAACCACAAATCACATGTATAAACACCTCCGCAAACTCCTGAGTTCCAATATCATGAACCAGTTCCAAAGCACATGTCCAATTTCTCATAAGCATGTAGTCAACCCAAAACCGTAACTTTAGCCTGGAATGCTATTTTTTCTGGTAGTGCTCAAGATGTTCTGGGGCTTTGGGTATGTGACGTTTGGCATTTGTAGCAACTGTCTTTTTTTTTTTTTTTTAACTACAGCCAGGCAGGAAAATAAGAGGGAGAGGAGGGGAAGCCACCAGTATCTTTTAAAAGAAACTTTTTTTAAATCTTCAAAAATTCTTAATTTTTTGGGGTCAAAATTATTTTACTGAGAAGTCAGTTGCACGCTAAGACATTATGGTTACCTTTTAGTGAAGAAAAGCAGTGCCTAAAGTGTTTAAAGGAAGACTATAAATCTTGCTTTAAGGCCTCAATCCTGAAAATATGTATGTGCTTAACTTTAAGCACATTAGTAGTCAATCACTCATGCTTAACTTTAACCATGTGTGAGTGTTTGCAGATTCAGGGCATAAATATGTATTGTAATGTTTGCTTTATTGGCCCCCCTCCCGGTGAGCTTTTATTTAACTAATTATTTTTATTCCAATATTAGAATCCTAGAATATCAAGGTTAGAAGGGACCTCAAGAGGTCATCTAGTCCAACCCCCTGCTCAAAGCAGGACCAATCCCCAACTATTTTGCCCCAGATCCCTAAATGGCCTCCTCAAGGATTGAACTCATAACTGTGGCTTTAGCAGGCCAATGCTCAAGCCACTGAGCTATCCCTCCCTCTCAGATACAAGCCAGATCCTGCTGTTAACTGTAGCCTGCCACTGTCTGATTTGCCTCCTTTGTCCAGAACCCTGCCTTCTAAAGTGACAAGTGACCTTTGGTCTCTGCAGCCATGCCATGCATTCTTACATCACAATAACAGCTGCTCCACACTAGGGCTGGTCAAAACATGTATTTTGTTTTCAGCAGAAAAAAATTCCAAGAAAACAATCTTTTTTAATATATATACTTGCATGTAACTTTTTTTGGGGTTTTCATCAAAAACACTGAAAAGTTCCAAAGAATCAACTTTTTTCTGCTGTCAACAAATGGAAATTTTTTCTCACAGAACATTCTGTTTCAATAAAAGACCATTTTTCACCCCCCAGAAAAAGGCTTTGAATAAACAATTTTGACTAGCTCGTCTCCACACATCTCATCACATCCGGAATTTAATTCAGCCATACCCTGGAACTGCATTCTGGGAATCCCACTTGGCTTTAGAATCCTCATGCCACTGCTGTCCTGCTGCCTCAAAGGTAAAACGGCAGCAGCCTTTATATCTTTCCCTTTATTCATCCAGCATTAGAAAACTCACCATTCACCCCTGAAGCCAGCTAGTGGGGAAGAAAAGGACATTCTTGTTTGAAACTGCATGTGGCCCTTGCCATCCCCCTTGAGAGAAGAAAGGGTGTCTCTTACCTGTTTCCTTTGACACTGTTCCTTAAGGGCTTGTTGCAAAGCCCATTAAGGTCAATGGGTGTCTTTTCCATTGAGTTATCTGGGCTTTTGATCAGGTTCTAGTATCACAGAACAATACAAATCCTTAGACAGCTGGTCGCATGCTAGGTACATACTTTTAGCATGAGTGGTTAAAGCAATACAGTCGGGGAGAAGCATGACAGAAGTGTAAAGATGCATCACGCTACCCTTCAGACTCATCTGTCTTCCTTTAATTATACTTCATTTGCAGTTAAATCCTTCACTGGGTGGTGGTTTTTTGTTGTTTTTTTTCTCAATCCAGTGCTTGTAAAAAAGGATTAGGACTGGCTGTGGAGGATGAGATTGCCAAGTGAAGACATACGATGAGGGGGCTTTATAAACATCTAGTGATGCAGAAGTAAATCTAACACACAAGCTGGAATGGGTAGGCATTTGACAACTTTGTTCCAAAAACACAGTCCACCTTCTTTGGAGTTCCCCCTCCAAGCCTCTATACTGTCCATGAGCTGTAATAATGTCCCAACGTTGCCCTGTAAAATGCTTTGTGCTAACCAGCTCGGGTTTTTCCCCTCCTAAACAAGACCTACACTTGCCCTTCTTGTGTAACACAAGCTGGCAACATGAGGAAACGTTTTTAAATGGGCTATATAATTTCTTCTCTCTTTCTCACTTGGACTAGGTTTAAATGTAATTTGCTTTTATTTCATTTTTCAGACCTTGGAGTCAAACCAGGGCTCTAACCCATCTATGGGGGATTTGCTCTCTGAGCTTGTTCAGGTCACTTATTCTCAGTGTCTGTTTTCCTAATTATAAAGAGGGGACAATAGTATTTCCCTACCTCACCGAGGTATTGTGAGACTTACTGGTAAGGAAGCACCTTAAGAGGATTGTATGCAAGATACTGCTACAAAAGTGCAAAGTTAATTATTAATGGCCCTAACCAATCCAGCTTGCAGGACTGTCCGTGCAGCATTTGGGGCACGTTGCTGGTGAATATTATAGAGTGCTTTATTAAATAAGGGACGTGCACCTAAAGGCAAGTGCTAACTGTGAATTATAGGATGCTGTCTCCTTAGGGATGTTTTATGAGAACAGGCTCCATTGTCTCTGCACTCAGCTATTTTCATTATTTCCTGCTGGCCCGTGAGGTCAAAGTGGCCATATCATACTGGGTTAGATGCAGTGTCACACACACACACACAGTGTACAGGCACATGTTGCAGGTTAGAATTAAATAGCTCCAGAGTTAATCTAACTTGGTTAGCTGTATCTTTAAGTGAGTTTCAATCACCAATTTTTCTTGCCCCTCTTTCTGTACACAGGCTGAATTAGTAACCAGCAGAGGATTTATTTTTATGTGACTGTTAAATGCCAATCTGGAATTATTATTCGGTACGTGGAGCCACCATGGAATGCTTCCCCAAGGCTAAAATTCCTAGGGGCTCAAGTCACACCCAGGAAAATGGGGGAGTCCAAAACCGCCTTGTTTCACTGACAAGATGAAGGTTTGGTTGGCACATTGCTGGGCCTAACTTGTCATGATCGACTTGTCTGCACCCTTTGTAGGCTCCCTGGGCTAGATTCTCAGCTGGTGTAAAGCAGTGCAACTGCATTGACTTTGGATCTATGCTGAATTCCACCAGCTGAGGATCCGATCCTCTGTAACATTTCAGACTGGGGTAGGGAGGGGAAGCTGGTAACTGTTGCCTATGTGTTTGGGTGCAGAAGCTACTGTATACCTCTTTTTTTTTTTTTTTTTTTTTTTTTTCCCCCTGGGCATTCCTGTTACACACGTGTGTGTTTGTTTCTAAAGACCCACATAAGCTCCAATTCTGTGCTCAGTCTCCTGATTGCTAAACCAGTTAGTGAAAGTGACCCATTCCCTGGGGGCCAGTGTGTGGTGACCTCTGCATTCTCTAGTGATTTGTGCAGTCTAGTTTTAAGTGCCTCACCTTTTGGAACCTCCCAGAGTACGAGGTTATTCCAATCTTTCAAGCAGCACTTACTAGAGGGAAGATTTTTTCCTGATATTCAGTTTTTCTTTTTAGTTCATGCCTTTGCTCCTAGTTATTATATCTTTTGTGCATACTACCCTAGGAGCCTGATCCAAACCCATCAAGTCAATGGAAAGACTCCAATAGACTTGGATCAGGCCCTACATAATCCATAATCCCACTCCATCCTGTGTGTTTAAACGCTTGAAATAACTGCAGACAGTTATCCTGACCCCATGCGTGTGTGTGTGTGTGTGTGTGTGTGTATGTGCGCGCTTGCTCAGGATCTCTGTCCTGCTTTGCATTTCTCACTGTGAGGCAGGATGTTGCTGCTGGTCCTGAGACCACTTGCATTTGACTGTCTACTTTTCCACTAAAGAAGCTTGGGAATTGTCTGACCAGAAGGTGAAGGGTTGGGGTGTCTTCAGGCTCCTTCAGTCTTGCCTGGTGGTGGTTGTTTTTTAATCAGGTAGTTTCACTGAATGAGCTAAATTTTAGCTTAAGCTGCTTCTTTTATTACTTGGGGTTTGTGACCTTCTAAGAGGCTTATTTTATTTTTGTCTTTCTGCCAGGAAAATGTCAATGTTGCAACATGGAAAACGCAAAGCTTTGAATTCTTGCCTATTTGTTCGAGAAAAGGCCCTTTTTTACTAATCGGCTCTTTACTCTGTTTGTTGAAATGGAAGCTGTTCTTTAGAGGGCTTCTCCGTCTTCGTAAAGGCCCTTTTCTTTCCCCTAAAGAAAGGGCAAGAATTCAAGTACTTGTGTTTTTCCATGTTACAACATCTGTGTGTTTAGTTAGAGCACAATGCAGCGGCTCATGGCCGAAGTGTTTCCTCATTGCATGGCTTTCCCCTGCAGAAAACTATCACATGATAAGAGCAGGATGGGAGCAACAGAAAGCTGACTAGGCCAAAGGCAAATTCATCCTGAAAACTGGTGCAGTGAGCGAGTTTTCACTAGAGATGGGCCCAAGATGTAGAGTTCAGATCCAGACCTGAACTCTTGCCCCCAACACACAAACACACACACACACACACACACACACACACACACACACACACACTCCCTACCTCCAGGGGGTTCAGATCTGGTTGTCTGGGTCAGATCTAACTTTAGTTTACACCAAAGAAGGAACACTGAATAATATTAAATATAAGTATTACTTAGTCAACTCTGCATGTGTTTACCACATCCTCCCCACAGATATATTAATGGGAGTTATGCCTGTGGGCATATGCTCCAAAAAGCTCAACCAGGTCCATGTTCTCTGGCTAATGGACCAAATCGTGGATTCAATATATTTCGCTCTGTTCAGAGCCTAGATTTACTGGGCTAAATTCATCCCTAGTGTAACCACTGAAGTCCCTCAACTGCTCTAGGGATGAACTTGTGTGTATCTTGCAGTTGCTGCAGCCAAGTGTTAAACCCAACACCCCCTGCGATTCAGAAGGCTCCCAGAGGGACATCTTCCAGTTGAGCTGATAAAATGGAGCCATACAAGCTTAGGGATGGAAACCACCCATTTGCTTGACTCAAAGCCTGCAAAGACTAATGCCTGTGCATAACTTCACTCACGCAAAGTAGCTGTATTGAAGTCCATGGGGCTACTTAGGTAAGTTAAGGTAAGCACATGCATCAGTCTCTGCAGGCCAGGATCAAGGCTCTAGTCCAGGGGTCTGTAACCTTTCAGAAGTAGTGTGCCGAGTCTTCATGTATTCACTCTAATTTAAGGCTTCGCGTGCCAGTAATACATTTAAAGTTTTTAGAAGGTCTCTTTCTATAAGTCTATAATATATAACTAAATTATTGTTGTATGTAAAGTAAATAAGGTTTTTAAAATGTTTAAGAAGCTTCATTTAAAATTAACTTAAAATGCAGAGCCCCCCGGACTGGTGGCCAGGACCCGGGCAGTGTGAGTGCCACTGAAAATCAGCTCGCGTGCCGCCTTCAGCACACATGCCATAGGTTGCCTACCCCTGCTCTAGTCTATTCCATAGCTGATGTGTGATTGCTCCATCTAGTGGGGATTCCACCACCTCCACTGAGTGACTGCTCCCCCGCCAAATGGGTGTCACCATTGAGTAATCTCTCTTCTCGCTATTCACCGGAAAGCTTCCTTTGCTTGATGTACCCCCTTGCTTCCCCATTCACCAAGCCTGTTAGAACTGAGTTACTCAGCAGGAAGTTCTTTGCGTATCTTGAGTCAGATTTCAATTCTCACTAGATGGGGTGGGGAGAAATCACTGCCCCCTGCTGTCCAGGTCAATATTGTGACTTCAATGTTAGCAATATGTGTTGCCAAATGAGAGAAAATCTTAACTGCAGATTTAAGAGATGAAATCCTGTAATCTATGTATCTCTACTTATTATTTCTGTCCAGACTGGATAAACTGGCCTCATGCAACACTGAGACTAGGAATTTGAGAAGAACCTAAGGGAGTTAAGTACTCCATTTCCATTGAAATGATACATCCCTTAGGCTCATCTGAAAACCCCAGCCTAAGCAAACTCTTACTCAGAAGAATAGTACTATTGACCTCAGTGCCTCCAGATAAGCCCCATTAACTTCAGTGGGGATTTTTGAATCAGTAAGGACCATTGATGTGAATGAGTTGTAGGCTTGAGTCCTTTGCCTCTAAACAAAGTAAGTTGTTAATCAGCCACAAAAAAATGTGGGTTGTTCGAGTATTTTGTGCCCAAAACTTTAAGTGCAAAAAACTCACAACACTTAAACTACACCAAAAAGTTGTACAAATCTATTACTAAAAATGCTTTTATTTTTCTAATAGTCATTTAGTTTTAGATTTAAACTTAACACAACACAATGCTGCAGGGGAATTGTTAGCATGGGAAAACCCTGAAGGAGAAACAGACAAGATGTGAATGAAACTGACAAGTCAATATTTGTATTGCCTGAACTAAGGGGAATGCAGGGTGCTGGGGAAAGCATACATTGTGGGCAAGTAAGTTGGAGTTTAAACATTATTTTGTTTTCAGGTAATCTAAGGATTTTTGTCATATTGTTAAGGATTTTTTTTCTCAATGTGACTTTGTCAGGTTTAATTAAAAAAAAAAAAGTGTCCTTTTAAAACACAGGTATTTGCTTTTTGTCTATTTTTCCTTCAGGTTCTCCAGCATAACACGGTGCTGCAAGGAAATGTTTAACTCTAAAACAAATGAGTGTTCAAAAAAATCATTTTTGTAATGGATTAGTCTCTGAGTAGCCATAGTATGTGGTCACCTCACCGTCTTTAATGGTTTTTATCCCCACGAGACATGTGAGATAGGGAAGTGCTGTTAGCCTCATTTTATATATAGGGAACTGAGGCCCAGTCAGGCAATGCCTTTTACCTCTTTAAAAGATGGATGGTAGCCCAGTAGACAGCTCTTCAAAAAGTTGGCTTTTAATGATCTGATGAAAGCCATGTCTATTGGTCAGAGCAGGTTCTTGGCCACAAGACTCTTCCTGGGTTCCGTTTCCAAGTTCTATTATGGATTCACTGAGGCGCTAATCCTGCAACATACCAAGTGTTGCCAAGAAGATGGTGAGCAACCTGGGCCTTGAAGGATTGAGTTTTTAACCACTCTGTGCCTCACTTTAGCCAGGGCCGGCACCAGCCCAGCAAGCAGGTGCTTGGGGCGGCCAACGGAGAGGGGCGGCACGTCTGGCTCTTCAGCAGCAATTCAGCGGCGGGTCCCTCGGTCCCTCTCAGAGGGAAGGACCTGCCGCCAAAGAATGAAGCGGCGCGGTAGAGCTGCCGCTGATCGCGATCATGGCTTCTTTTTTTTTTTTCTTTTTTTTTTTATTTCCCCGGCCGCTTGGGGCGGCAAAAACCCTGGAGCCAGCCCTGACTTTAGCCATAGGTAAAATGGGAGAAAACTACTTTCTTCTTCAAGTGCTGATCCCTATGTGTATTCCACTGTGAGGCCGTATGTGCTGCATGTACCTGAGACCACAGATTTCTAACTAGTAGTGTCCATTGCTCCGCGCCTGCGCAGTCCCTCCCCTCATGCTCTGTACCGAGCGCATAAGTGGAGGTGCGGATCAGCGCCTCTCCACTGCCTTCTGACCAGCACGTGGCCTGAGTCAGAATCTTCTGTGTCTGTAGCAATTTTCAGAATCGGCAAATATAGTTGTATGTAGTTTTACCATTCTTAGTGTTTGAGTAGTTTCAGTGTGTTTTTTTTTTTGTTTTTTTTTTTATAGTCCAGTTTGTTAGCCCTTCTCCTTGGGGAGAAGCTCCCCAAGGCAGGGGAAGACAATGCCCAGAATCCTGGAGTTCAATGACTGTCTGTCCTACCCCTGCTCCTTTTCCATCCGCAACTAATGCCAGCACTGCCTTGAGAAGGTGCCCAGCACTGCCAAGTGCAGCATTTGTTACTCCTTCTCTCCCTGAACCTATAAGGGACAAGAGTTTTGCCTGTGGAAACACTTCATGGAAAATGCCCTGAGACCCCAGTCAGATCCAGGCTGGGGAGACCCGTCTGTACGATGGCCTCTGAGCACACACTCCGAAGCAGAGCCTAAAACCGCTAAGCCTAAGGAGTCGCTGCCTCAGGCCTCGTGCAAGAGTAAGGGACATTGTCATGGCCATAAGGACAGATCCCCCTGGGAAGAAACTACTCCAGTGAGAGAGAGCATCCTGCTTGTACATGACTTTCTGGTCTTCAAAAAGGTGTTCTATAATTGCTACCTACTATTAAGTTTTTTGTACTTCAGCAGTTCCTATTACTGGATCCATCAATGTCAGAAAAACACATGAGACGGGGTGTAAATTATATCTAGAACATATGGGTACCTGGTATATCCTCTCTCCCAGTTTACATAGCACTGAACACTTACAGGATTCTAAAGGAATCTGCTAGAAATTAAACTGGGGCTCTTGCTAGTCAATAACATGACCCGTAACTATTCACACAATCTAAGATGTACTGAACCTTCATCCCTTTCTGTTTTATAGTTTAGTTGTGTCCTGGCTTGGGTTAACCGATGTACACTCTCAGCAGGGGCCCTAACATCAGGTTTGGGAGGGTGGCACTACACCAGGCCACACCTGAGCAGCACTGTGACCCTGTGCATTAGATCCTAACACCACTCACTCAAATTTGGCCCGAGGGGTGGCTGGGCCAAATCTGAGTGAGTGGTGTTGCGATCTGGTGCACGGGATCACAGTACTGCTCAAGTTTGGCCCCGATGCCCCTCTGTCACGACAGGGGAGTCGGCTGGGCCAAATTGAGTAAAGATGGAGGAGGCCTCCAGTTCCATGGTGTGCAGGGCCCCAAAATGCTTTAACCTGGTGCCAGATGCTGTTTTACAATTGGAATGCTCACTCGCCTTTCTATGAACACCGTGACCAAAAGCCCTTTAAATAGAAGCTGCTGACCCGGCAACTCCGTCGATGGTGGCAAAGGTCCAAGTGATGTCAGAGTCTGGTGTTCCATGCTGCCCCAAGGGAGTAGTAACTGGAGACCGTCATGCTCGCTGATTCCATAACTAAGGAGGGAGGAGAGGGAGCTCCGGAGGGGAGGTTGTAGAAATGTTTACGTGTCTCATGCAAGGCTTGAGCTTTGGAGAGCAAGGAAAATATTTCTCTAACCAGGCTAGTCTGCAGAATGGTGTGCTGCAATAGAGAGTGAGACACAAGGCATCCCTGCCTGAACAGTGTACTCTGTAAGTCATGCACAAGACAGACAGAGCACAGCAAACACCAGAAGGGCTGAGGAATTCCGCAGGAAAAACCATAGGATGTGGCAAGCCTTCGATCTGAGGTTACAGATTGAAGCTGCAGCCCGTTTTGGATGGAGGGCCATGCTGCAGTAAGAGCCCTGGGGAAGGGATTCTAGCTGACTCAGCCAGAATTCTCCCAAGGACTCTAGGGGAGGGAGTGCAGTGGAGGATGGCTCCAGGGTACAGCTCCTCCTCTCTGCCCCACCAGAGATAGTGGCTGGTGTGGGAGTGGGACTGTGGCATCGCCTTCTCTGTGTGGAGTCTGCCCCCACAGCCCCATCCAATTGTAGCTGGTCCTTGTTCATGGGTACAAGGAATGTGTGGAGGGATGAAGTTTCTCCCATCCTCTTCCTCCCCATACCCATTTTCTTGGCTCCATGCGCTTCAGCCCAAGGCACGGAAATTGACGAGACATCAAGTAGCCCGGGTTGTGTCTCACTGTAATTTGTACTAAAGGACAAGCCTGCACCCTTCCAAGGTTCCCTTAGCTTCCAAGGCTCTAGAGGAGTGGGAGGAGATGTTGTATAACTGTTCCACACTCAGTCCTGCTAGCATTTGCTTGCCCGTTTACTAGTTCCAGGTTTGCATTCCTTATGTGGATCAGGAATGAGTCCTTCGGTTTCAGGGGCAGCTGTATCAGACATAATTTGGGAGTAGCAAAGGGCCTCCATGCTGGGGCTAGGAGCAGGTAGGCCACGTGATGTGAGGTTTTAGAAGTTCTCTCAACACAATACCTATGATCACCAAAAGCTTGTGCTATGACCAATCACTTTTCCTTAATATGAAGGCCTAATGCACAGGGGCAGATAGCAGAGCACACTTCTGCAGGTGTTATGTTTGGCAGGTTGGCATGGCTGGCTACTGATGCTGACTCTGCAGGTACCACCAGGACTGAAGCAGTTCCAGGGTGCTTATCCTCTAGAAACCAAGGCAGCCTCAACATCTGACGCAAACAAGGAGTGCCTCGTTAGGGTCACAAACCTGCACAACAAGAGAACCCTATGTCAAGCACCCTCAGTCTAGTCAGATTGCTTATGGCCCGATTCCTTCTTTTCTGGTGCGTATGTGGGCAGCAAACGCTGATAGGCACCGTGTTCAGTTGCCCCAACTCTCTGCTTTACTTTTCTAACTCCGTACCTTCCCATCTCATTTGAATAGCCAATATCCCACTCTGTATGGTGGTCTCATTTCTGCTTGGAGGATCCCATGTTAGCTGCTACCCCTCTGCTTCCTCTCATGCTCCATGACTTCAAAGGTCATCATTTTGGGGCATTCCTGCTGCCTACGAAAGTGAACCTATGCGTGCAGATTTGGCTGGCTGAACCCATAGGAATGCATCAGATCTGAGGTCCCTCAGGCTGCCTTTGAGAGTGGCCAGCACAGGATGCATCGGAGGAAGGTTGTAAGAATCCTGCAGTAAGCCAACATGAGAGAACCCACCCCCCTCATCCTGATCTCTAATAGTTTGTGCTTCAGGGCCCAAGCCAATCACTACATTTTTATATCCCTTCTGAAATGTTTATTACCTATAACTCTGGACATTCTTAATAAATCTCCAGTCTCTCTTCGAATCCTATTAGGCCCCTGACCTCCATGACTTCCTGTGTTTCTTCCCATGCCTTCCGTCCACCCTTGTTCCCCTGCACAGGTGGGTTTGATTGGCAAACTAAGCCTCCAGCACTGGTAATAAAACATTAAGAATCTCCAGTATTTCACTGTGAAACAGGTGATGTAGAATGACTGAAGAAGGGCAAGACTGAGGTTGAGGCTCATGGCTCCGTTCCTCCAGCATTCTTAGGGTATATCAATTATGTGAGAGACACTCCTAGTTCACCATGGGTAGAGCAAGAAGTTGAGGGTTAGTTTGTAACAAGGGAGATTTAGGTTGGCTATTAAGAACAACTTTCGAATTATAAGGATGGTTAAGTACTGGAACAGGTTACTTAGGGGGAGTGTGGAATCCCCGTCGTTGAAGGTTTTTAAGAACTGGTAAAACAAACACCTGTCAAGGATGGTCTAGGTATTCTTAATCCTGCCTCAGCACAGAGGGATGGACTAGATGACTTCCTTAGGTTCCTTCTAGCCCCACATTTCTCCCCCCTTACAGATGATCCCTGCTTACTGCGCTAAACTAAAATGAAACCTTTCCAAGATCCTTCTCAATATGCCCTCATAGGATACTTCCGTGCCCCCTCTCCCCTCCCCCCTCCTCCAACTTAAAACCTGGTGGTTGATTTAACCCTGGGACGGAGAATCGCCATGCCCCTTAAGTATCTACATTCAGTGTTTATCTAGAATACAGATGTCGTTTCCTCCTGCGCTGGCTCCTAATGTAGCTTACTGGGACCCCAGCTCCATAGGGTGGTATGTCAGAATGAATTAGAGACAGTAAAAGGAGACTAAGCCATTGGAGCCGGCGTGGAGCTGGAGCACAGCAGTCACCGCCCATCGTGGTTGCTACTCTGATAGTGGTGTTCTGGCAGGGTGTGGTACAGGTGACAGATTGCTAAGCAGCATTACTGACAGATGCAGGATATAGGCACACTCACAGAAGCCTGACTAGACTGCAGACTGAACCTCAGACCGGGAGATCACTTAAAACTTGACTGTCTTTCCTAGCCAGCTAGTGGCTTTAGGGTGATCTATTTAGGAGTGGCCCTGAGGCTCTGCTCCTTCGGCCGGGAGCAAAGAACTGTGCAAAATAATTTTTTGGTCTTGGACAAGGACTGTAAACAAAAAGCAATTATTCCAAGGTGGGGCCCAGCTCCACGTGGTCGGCTGGTTAATGGAGTAGCCGAGTCATCTGAACTGGTGTCTACCTACCCTCCTAGTCTCCTGTGTGGGGAAACGGCGAGATTGGCAAGGCAGAAATTGAGGATGTTAGCCATGACCAGTCAGAGGGCTGATGCACCTAATTCAGTATCCTGCTTTTGGCAGCAACCGATGCTTGTTGCTTTGGAGGAAGGTGGAAGCCATCTAATCCTGTGCGGGGGTGGTAGGTGTAGCAAAGGAGATGGTACAATGAAGGCTGGATAGCAATGGTACAATGCTGGGAGGCGTGGGGGCTGATAGCACTTCTCACTTGACTAGCTCGTGTGGCTAGTAATGTTCTGTAATTTCCCCAACCAAACCTTCTACTTGATTTAACCAAGGAAGCAAACCAGTAGCCTTGAATGGCACCTGCCGGATCCCAACAGTCATCTCCGTGAAGGTAGGAACGTGAAGAAAGATGTAATGTAGTGACGGCAATGCCAGCAGAATGACTAACAATCTTCTCCCCTCCTCCCCTATACTAGTTCTAGACACTGCGGGACAAGAGGAGTTCAGCGCTATGCGGGAGCAATACATGCGGACGGGGGACGGGTTCCTTATCGTCTATTCAGTCACGGACAAAGCCAGCTTTGAACACGTGGACAGGTTCCACCAACTGATCCTCCGAGTCAAAGACAGGTGAGTGCACTGGAGGGAAGAGCTCCCTTAACGTGAATCCTTGCTGCTTTGGAGGCATTATGATCCAGTGAGTAGAGCACTGCACTGGGATTCACGAGATCTGGGTTCTAGTCCTAGCTCTGCCACTGACCTCCTGAGTGACCATGGGCAAGTCACTTCCCCACTCTGTGCCTCAGTTTCCAGATCCATAAAATGGGGTAAAGTCACGAAGTGCTTTGAGATCTATAGCTGGAAAGTGCTGAGAGCTAGATGGAATTATTATTATTATTTATTATTTTATTTATTATTCAATGTCTCTGTGTACTTGCATTTAGGTGTCTGGGAATGAATGGTTGATGGAAGATTTACATGGGGTGGATAAGTTCAGTTGTCTAACATTTGTGAATAAAAGAGAGAAGGCAATATTCAAGCTCTAAACCAGTGGTAAGCCAATACTTCAGAAAGCTCAAAGAGGAAGCTCACAGGGTCTTTTTTTATCTTGTTAATAATTCACTCTTCTCCATCCTACCACATAAGTGTTTTCCATTTTCACTGGGTGGAGTGTGAATTTAGATCATGCATCCCTGCAGCTTTAAAGCACTTAATTTTTCCATTCATAATTTTTTTTAATCAAGGGAGCCCTCGAGAGAAGTTGCCAGAGGGAGTCAGTCCTAGTTGCTGGCTTTTCGGCTCTGAATAACTCCCCAAAAGGAGGGGTGGACTTATGAGAGGTTTACTGCTGGAATGCTTTTTCACTGAAGTGTCCAACACACAGCCCACAAGAGTGGGAAATGAAGGACAAGCTACCCTTTTACTGCATCTAGATGAACATAAATAGCAATAATTTCATTTGCCTCCTAGATATAGAAGTGGGATTTTCTCCATATCTACCACATTCTCTTAAAACCTGAGCCTAAGATAGGTCAACAATGAAGTCTTTGTAAGTTGAGAGAGAACAAGACAGTGTTCTATAACCTGTTATGAATAGACATGCATTTTATCTAATTAAATTCAGTGAAAATGGGTCACCCTTTTGGTTTTGATATGAAACTTTCCTCTCTCCCCCCGCCCCTTCAGCGATGTTGTTATCCCAAACACAACAGCTTGTGTATGAGAACTGGGAAGTGTAATTGACTAGAAAGAAAAATGTTCTCCTTTTTCCAGCTCAACCTGAGTGAAGTGCATAAAGTAAACAAACAGTTCAAATGATAAAAAAATGTTAGCTTATTTAAAAGCTGGAATCATTTTAATTAGCCAACGCTCTATTAGCAGCCTGGGTAAAGAGTTTTTCATACTACATGGCACTGAATTCTGAACTGAGTTTGGTAGTTACTCCAGATTCACACCAGTGTAACTGAGAACAGAATTTGGCTGTGTTTTCATCTTAACAATCATATGTCTCCCTTAAGCATTTATTTTTGGAGATTTGAAATCCAAGAGGTTTCCTTCTTTGGAAGAGTTGTTTAAAAGACAGTGCTTTTTTCAGTACATTTAACTGTTGTGTAGTCAATAGCTGCATTTTCCCTGTTCAACTAGCAATCATACAACTCACTACAGGGAACAATGTCCAGAGTTTTATTTCTGACGTAAACCAGGCAAATTACATACCAAATTTAGTCTTTCTACCACTGTGCTGCCAACCAGAGAAGAATGGATCATTGAAGAGAGCAAAGCATTTACCCCAGAATAGACATAGAATCAAGATCCATTATTGCTCAGACATTTAATTAAATCCATATTATCATAATTAACTGTAAGAGTAAATGGAAATTCAAAAACCTGTGTTCAGTGTATCTCCAGCCACAGTTATGAAGCAGTATGTCAGAGAAAAGACTGAGTCCTTCTCTGTCTCAGTGAAAAAAAGACATGGAAGCAGATGCTGAAAATTCATTTGAACTTAAAGTAACTCCAGTCAAAACTTTTATACAAATAAGTAAGGCTTGCTACTTGTCATGACAAATAGGAAAAAATGCTGGCCCATGATATTTTATTATATTTTTTTTCCCAAGAAGAAATAGAGTTGGGGAAAATCAATTGTTTTACAGTAAAATAGTAAAAACCATTTAATCTTATTTAGCAGTTTCAAAACTAGTTAAGCCCCATTCAATACTCCACTCCATTGGACGTACATAGGGCCTGGTGGGTAAAAATTCATGGGAGAGTCTTGCTCAGTAGAATACTAGCATTAATGACCAATCATGATTGTTCTGGGGAGCGGGACCTAAAAGACACATGGCCAGATCCTCAGTTGGTGTACACTGGCATAGTTCCATTGACTTCAGTGGATCTATGCTGATTTACACCAGGTCAGGATTTAGCCCAGTTTTTGTCATAGAAGCCATAGAAGTGTCTGTAGACTGTTACTTAGAGCAATTATTGTAAAGTTAGGCAACTTTTGATACTTAAGGATAGTTCATTCCCTTGTATTTTTAGAGGCAGGAGGCACTAGGTAATATTGTTCCTATAGTCCACCAGCTCCTGAATAGGGAATATTCCAAATAGGCCTTCAGCATATTTTTGGTACCTCACAATAACTGTGTATTGAAACCAATTTGTTGAAAATATTCCCAGTGTGTTCCTCTGCGCCCCCCCCCCCCCCCATCCCCCTCCAAAAATAATGTTGCCATATGGACACTGCATCATTTCCCTCCAGTTCTCATTTGCGAGCATAGTTCTGAGACATGGCTTGAGTGAAACTAATCAGAAGCCATAACGAAAAATGTTGGAAATCTGCCCATTTTCTCTTGATCACAATGTCTTTGGATGCCTACTCTAATTTTCTTCCATGCGTATGGACCAATGTTCGTTAAGTACGGAAGTTGTGTAACTGGTAGCAATCTTGGATCATGGTGGAGCTTAGTCTTAAACTATAAGAAAACAGCAGCTTTGATCACTTACAGGCACATCAGCTGTTTATGTGTAAAACTTGTAATGTGCTGACTACCAAGGAAAATATCTTGCCTAGGTAATGTATAAATAGATATCTGAGTCCTGCTTTTGTGATAATGTATGATTGCTTGATCCTGCGTGTAATTATAACTAGGCTTGGCAGAACTTGATTTTTATTTTTTATCATTTCAAAAGATAATATTGATGATTTTTAAGCTTTTTTTTAGATTTTTATCAATTTTCACAATTCCATGAAGTTTTGGGTTTTAAGCATTTTTTTCTGTTTTTAATTGATTTTCAATTTTAACAGTTGTAGGAAATTAGGGGGAGGGGGGCTGATAATTATTTAATGACCATAGACATTGAGATTCAAAAGTTAAAACTTTCTACACTGTTAACACAAATTGTCAATATCACATATCAAAATGTACAAAGTAATATTCTTAAATCAACAAATCATATCTGTGTTCACTATTCATTCACTAGTCCATTTGTTACATGTGTAATCCAAAAGTCTAAATCCCTGGATTTTGGCTCTAATAAATTCTCAGGCAGCATTTTTCATTGATAATAATCAAAATATACAGAAAGTGTTTTTCATCAGTTTGTGTGTGTACAGTGAAATCTGTTTACCAGTATTTACCAATTAAAAATCTAATCCTTCCGAGCCTAATTATAACTAATCTGCTAAATGCCTACATGCTGCATCTTTCTAGCTGAAAATGCTAGATGGTGGTAGTCTTTGAAAAGGAAGCTTACACTGAACACTTTACACTGAAAGTCTCCTCATATTGCTTTCTTGCAGAGAGTCTTTTCCAATGATATTGGTGGCCAACAAAGTTGATCTAATGCATTTGCGGAAAATCACTCGGGAACAAGGAAGAGAAATGGCAACTAAACATAACGTAAGTTTGTGGGTGTTTCTTTGTTTGCATGTTGTTTTGGCAGTTGCACTGCTTTTAAGTTCCATTACAGGCATTCGGAATGGGATTCATTCCACATTTGGAGTTTAATTGGATCACTTCCCTTATAATTAAACACTTGCAATTACATTTTCAAATAAAAGGCAAAGGAAGTAGGAGAGAGAGAGGTTACTTCCAGTGGGGCCAGTTCTGTACACCATACTATAGCAGAGCTATGATGATAAGAAAGTCATTAGGGAGATAAGGTGGGTGAGGTAATATCTTTTATTGGACCAATTACTGTTGGTGAGAGAGACAGCTTCTCAAAAGCTGGTCTCTCTCACCGCAGAAGTTGGTACAATAAAAGATATTACCTCACCCACCCACCTGACCTCTCTAATATCTTGGGACCCGCATGGCTACAGCTACACTGCACACATGATCATAGTGTCATATAATGTAAGTTATTTGCAGGTGGGTGGAATGTGCATGTAAGATGGACAAAATGCACTCTTCAAATGAAAATGCAGAAAAGGTAGTTAGCGATACACAGGGCCTGATTCTGATCTTGGACGGTTGTCAATCAGGAGTAAGTCCATTAATGATAATGAAATTACATGAGTGTAAAACCCATATAAATCAGACCCAATATTTCAGTTCCCTGTTATCCATACTGCAGTTTTGGCTCCAGAAATGGCTCCCAAGTAAGATTATAATCACCATTATACTAGGTTAATCACTTCTAAATGCCCACGGTCATGGAAAAGACTTAATGGAACTTGCCGCATCCCAATGGACTTTTAAAGATACCCTGAATAATTCACATTGTTATATTTATTCCCACCCCTGTAAAGAAGCTTTTGTGGAAGAGCAGAGAGCCAGTCAACCTAAACAAGAACACAACACACAGCTCCTGTGTTGTGCTCAGTTTCAGTGGTGTGGAAGGTGCTGTATGTGCAAATGCAGAATTTTCACATGCAATATCAGAAGCCAGGGTTACAAATGCCAATGGTGTTGTTACTCCCCCTCCCAATCTGGGCCAATGGCATTTCAGTGGTGAGTGAAGTGATCTCTATGTAAGGTGAAATCTTGGCTCCATTAAAACCAGTGGCAAAACTCCCATTGACTTCAATGGAGCAAGGAATTCCATGGTTGAGAACACCCTTATTAAACAGTCTGTTGTTCTAAGAGACTACCTGAAAGTGTCCCCAAATATATTCAGTACTGTCCTTCTGCGTTAGTCATTATAGAACAACCCTCTGTTTTGCATCTAGTCCCTTGGGTTGTCACTTGAGAGGTTCATTGTCCACATGTAAGATGTTACTAGTATTTATTATGCTGGGCTTTTGTCTTTCAGATCCCGTACATAGAAACTAGTGCGAAGGACCCACCTCTGAATGTTGATAAAGCCTTCCATGATCTTGTTAGAGTAATCAGGTGAGCCATAAAACACTTTACTCAGCCATCTATTAACCTCCATTGGCAGGAGGCTCATGAATCATTATAACACATGGAACCAAGAGCCTGATCTTTTATTCTTTCTTAGGGCTGCTTGTTCCATACCTGCACACAACTATCAAAATGTAGTTCTCTTTTAAGGTATAAAATCTTCATTGTCAGTGCTAAACATTTTGAGATCGAACTGCATATAAAAAATTTAAAATATAGTGGATTCACCTACAATACATCCAGACACTACGTTAGTGATCAGTAACAACATGCGGTATTGGCATACAAAAACTGTGGGCCAGATCCTCCGCTAATGTAAATCCGCATAACTCCATTGAAGTCCATGGGGTTATACCAATTTACACTGACTATGTATCTGGCGTAATATTGTATTCCTGAAAATCAGATGGAACACTGGAGCAAAACTCCAATCCATAGAAAACAGAAAATCAAATGTAAAACAGTATATCTACATGTATAACCTTCTCCCACAGACACTCCCAGACATACTATCCATTTCCCCTACCCAATCTTCCACAGACGTCATGGGTCACATCCAGACATCCTTAGCTCTGACCTCTGTTTTGATGCCAGTAATCTTTTGAGTGTGGCTCGCACCTGGCTTTGAAAATGTGCTCATGGTTCTCCCAGGTGTCCTTGTTTTAAGGCTTGGAATTTTTTGATTTCCATAACTCCACTACATGTTTCACCCAGTTTCAGATGTGACTTCAAAATTAAAACTTTCTCTGTGTTGGAAGTAATATAAAGTAGAACCCTATTTAACCAAAGTTAACAGCAGGAGCCCCAGCCTCCAGGGCTGACAGCCAGAGCCCTGCCACCCATTCTCCGGTTTATCTGGATTTTTGGTTATCTGATCTGGCCCCGGTCCCAGTTAGATTAGATAACCAGGGTCCCATTGTATTTAATACATAGCATTGCTTATAGGGAAGTACTCCAAAGTACTTTAGACAGTGGACTGAATAATATTACAGTAGAACCTCAAAGATACGAACAGCAGAGTTACGGACTGACTGGTCTGCAAGCAACATTTAGTCATGTATATGACCTAATCCACTGGAATCTGACCGACACACATTTGTGTATATCATTGGTTTCAGTTGACCTCATGAGGGCTGTAATATAAAAATACAGGATTAGTGTGTGTATATATAAAAATCCCCATCACTGAAATGCAGCCACCTTTGTTGTGGCAAGAAGCAGGGGGTTTTGAGGCGTTTGTTTCTGTTTGACAGCACACATGTGTGTCACACAGCAGCTTTTTAAGTAGGGGAGGTGAGTAACCTAACCGAAACTCCAGGAAGAATTTTCATTAGGCAGAATTTAATCACAAAAGGACAAAAACACTAGGGTTTTGGTAAGAATTCATCTACTCTGAGATAAGTGCAGGGGGACCTGGAACTGTCATGAGTGGCCCCCGTTTCACTTATAGTCCAAAACACGATACAGATAATAGCATCTGGCAGTTGCTGAGCAAAATTACTGTAGAGGCAGTTAAACTATTGTACTGTACAGAAGAGTCTTAAAGCTATTTCCACCTTGCTTTTGTTTGCTGACTTCCTGAATCCGTGTAAGTCTGTGAATGAGGATGGCACTGTTTGGATTTCCATTACACTGTCATTTTGATTACAATGTCTGGTTGTTTTCTTGTGGCCAAAACTTGAAGGAATTGGCTATTTTCTATTCTGAAGGTGACATTTCACTTTTTCTACCCACTAAGTAGTGAAATGTAAGACAATTTGTATAAGAAACTGTGTGGTCTACTGAATAAGCCATGGGTCTTCCATCTTGGAGAGCAGGGCTTTGTTTCCAGTCTTGCCACAAACTTCGTCCGTGGCCTTTGGCAAATCAGTTTCACACTCTGGGTGAAATCCTAGCCCTGCTGACTTTAATGGAACTTTGCCCACGATTTCACCCCTGTTCTCCAGTTGCTCAATCTGGAATATGGACCTGTGCATGTTTTCCACCTCCAACACTGATAACTTCTGTAAAATATTTGGTCTCTGTCTTCTTTTTATGACCTCAGTTGTGCCACCTGCAGAATCTTTAAAGGCCTTAGGTTTGAATGTGGTTTTTTTCCACTTCAGTGACCTATATTCCTGCAAACAGATTTCTTCTATAATCATAGGACTAGAAGGGACCTTGAGAGGTCATCTAGTTCACTCCCCTGCACTCAAGGCAGAACTAAGTATTGTGTAGACCTTTTCCTAACAGATGTTTGTCCAACCTCAACCCATTGCTTCTTGTCCTATCCTCGGAGGTTAAGAAAAACAATTCTTCCCCCTCCTCCTTGTAACAACTTTTTATGTACTTGAAAACTGTTATCATGTCCCCCCTCAGTCTACTCTTCTCCAAATTAAATAAACCCAGTTTTTTCAATTTTCCCTCATAGGTCATATTTTCCAGACCTTTAATCATGTTTGTTGCTCTTCTCTGGACCGTCTCCAATTTGTCCACATCCTTCCTGAAATGTGGTGCCCAAAACTGGACACAATACTCCAGCTGAGGCCTAATCAGTGCGGAGTAGAGCAGAAAAGTTCCTTCTCGTGTCTTGCTTACAATACTCCTGCTAATACATCCCAGAATGATGTTTGCTTTTTTTGCAACAGTGTTACATGTTGACTCATATTTAGCTTGTGATCCACTATGACCCCCAGATCCCTTTCCGCAGTACTCCTTTCTAGGCAGTCATTTCCCATTTTGTATGCGTACAACTGATTGTTCCTTCCTAAGTGGAGTACTTTGCGTTTGTCCTTATTGAATTTCATCCTATTTACTTCAGACCATTTCACCAGTGTTTCCAGGTGATTTTGAATTTTAATCCTATCCTCCAAAGCACTTGCAACCCCTCCCAGCTTGGTATCGTCTGAAAACTTTAAGTGTACATTCTAGGCCATCATCTAAATCATTGATGAATATGTTGAACAGAACTGGACCCAGAACTGATCCCTGTGGGACCCCACTTTAATATGCCCTTCCAGGTTGATTGTGAACCATTGATAGCTACTCACTGGTAACAGTTTTCCAATGAGTTATATGCACCCACGTTGTAGTAGCTCCATCTAGGTTGAATTTCCATAGTTTGTTTATGAGAAGGTCATGCGAGACAGAGTCAAAAGCCTTCCTAAAGTCAAGTTATACCACATCTACCTCTTCCCCCTTCTCCCTTCTCCCCCTCCCCCCCCCAACCACAAGGCTTGTTACCCTGTCAAAGAAAGCTATTAGGTTAATAACTAATGCTATCAGGTGAAGCTATAGTTTTTCCATATGAGGTGGAAGAATTGGCTTCCCCAGCAATGAAACTTGTTAGGCATTTATGCCTCTGTTAGTGTTTATCTTACCACAGCTTCGAGTCAGCATCCATCGAAAGCAGATGGTACTACCCACTCGTCCAAACTCCTGTCAAGCTGGCAGAAGGAGGGTGTGGGCGGATGATAATTGGAGAGTTACAGATATAAGTTGGCAATGTCCCTGGATGTTTCTGAACTATTCTGTACCTGGTAATTAGTAGGCTAGGCATTAGTATTTATTACATTGAGCTCTTATCTCTATCCAATGCTATTCTGAAAAATCACTACAAAATAATTGGTATGGTGGGTCTCCCTATATATTGTTTCTCAGTGACTCCAGGTCAAATGTTCTCAGTTAACAAGCTAAATTTAAAAATGTATATTCTGTATGTGCCAGCCCTCCAAATGGACCCCAGGGCCTTACAGTCATGTCTGGGTTCTTTCCTTCGTGTGCATCAGTAGTTGTTGTTATAAAGGTTCCACCAGCCAAATTAGACACCTGTTCAGCCTTGTTGCCTTCAGTATCAAAAAAACCTTTGTGCATTCATTCAATTAAAGAACAGAAATGATGCCACATGACTTAGCTGGCCAATCGAAACTAACTACATTTTGCTGAACTGTTTTGAGAAGACTGTTGAAAGACTATCAAGTATTAGCCACAATCAGAAATAGGATAAAATCATCCGTTAAATTTTTTGTCACAAATTGTTAGCTCAGCTGTAGTCAGGAAAATGTCATTTAAAACTTCCTAATGCTCTGCATCTATCTCCAAATTGCTTCACGAACATAAGGGGCTAGCTCTTGACAGGACCTGGGGCATGAGTCATACTCTGATGGATACCATGGCAACTGTCAGCCAACGGTTGTGCTCCTGAGTAGAGCTGCATTTGGTCGATTCCCAATTTTTCTTACAAGTGCTGGGATTGGCAGGAAGAAGCCTGGGGTAGTCCATATAGTTGGTGGTACCAGCATCTAACTGGTAGGTAGATCTATCAGGATCTTCCTGATCTGCCCTCTGTTCTGCTGTAAATTCGCCATGGAACATTCTTCCACTGTAACACAGAGCAGGGGGTAATTCTCTGTCTCTGGGGTCATCTTCCAGAAATCAACTTTGTATAATGCTGCTAAGGTTACCTTGCTTCCTAATAATACTTCTAAACAATAGATTTGGGTCTGGTCAGCTCTCTGAAGAGTTAACTGTCTGGAAAGAACTCACTAAACATGTCTTTCAAAATTTTATCTCAATAGACTGTGGTTGGGGGTGAGGGGAAGAAGTCAAGGACCAATCACTTATCTTTAGCTATGCAGTACTGGCAACCCCAAGCATTCCAAAATCATGAATCAGGCTCCACACATCATAAGATCGGCTTACTTTTTTTTGTGTGGTTTGTTTTTTGAGGGAGTTTTTTGCTTTCTAGCCTTTGAGCCCTTCAGGATCTCATTTTTATGCTTTTATCTGCAACCATAAGAGCTAGTAGCATTTTTAAAAACAAATCAAAGCAAAGATTCCCACATAAGTAACAGGACTCCAGGAGCTGGGGCTTTGAGGGGGAAAAAAAACACCAAATATCTCAAGGCTCATGATCAAAACACAAGAGTTGGCAACACTGGCTGCGTCCCGTATCTGGTGTGGTTAGCTCGTCCTTTCTGTTCAGCGCTCAGCATGTAACAAGCTGAGGAGATGGTTAAGGGAGATCCCGCAACACACAGATTTGATTTATTCCTGAGACTATGGTTCGGACCTTTGTGAGTTGCCAAGGAGACACAGCCAGTCTGTGCAATCAAACCCACTGACTCCTAGTCCTGCGTTTAACTACGCAGCCTTCCTTTCTCCTGTTTATTCTGCAACTCTGGGCCAGATCTTCAGCTGGTGTAAACTGGTAGCTCCAATGCATTGGAGCTAACTCCCATTAGTATTAAGGGGAAACTATCTAGTGGTTGACGGAGCTATGTCCATTTATACCAGCTGAGGATCTGGCCCTGTTTAGCAGGCAGTCCCCTTTTCTAAATGACGTGACTCTGGATAATGTGTAACCTAGAGCATTTGGGAGGCCCTCAGTGACACAGAAGTGTAAATCGAATGGAATTGTAGTAGCAGTAAAGATATTGCTCATCCAACACCCACAGAAGTTGCTGAATGAAGTGATTGAGGGCTGCAGTGGCATACAGTAGTGAGGGAATCCCAGCTGTGCATTTCTGATTGCTTTGATTTCATGCTGCCTGGAGTGTCCTCCTAAGGGCTGGTGTCTGGCGATGACCCAGAGCACTTTCTCCTTCTGAACCACTCAGCACTTTAGATTGGAAAATGTTTTATTTATCAGCGCAGGGCAGAACCCATTTGAACAGCAGGTTTAAAAAAACCGAATGCTAATTGATTCCAAATCAATTCATTTGACCAGGGGGAAATTCCAGCCAGAAGTAAATCTTTAACAGGCTTTAGTTCTCCCCTGATTTCAGTTTCTCTGTAGTTCCTTGCTCAGAACTCAGTTTTCCCCAGTGGCTGAGTAAGCTAGAATGCAGCATGTCAGAACACTAGGATAACCATATTTACCAGATGACGGGGGCCCAGCCTGCCATTAGGGGCAGAGGGAAGGGTTGTGTTTTAACCAGGACCCAGTATATTGCCGTCTCATTTAAGCCATTATAACTCCCATTAGCATTAATATGTTGTGCATGCTCCTATCCCTTGAACACTGGCTAGCCACTCACCATGGTAGATCATCTGGTGGGGGCAGGGTGAGTAGCGGTCACACTCCCTCTAGCAGAAGGAGTCAGAACAGCAAATCTCCTCTGAAATGTGGCTCTGCAATCCACTGCCATGGCAACGTTACCCTAGCCCCCTTTTGTAACCTTTGCTGTAGCCACAATACTTCCCTCCCTTCTTCCTAGCAGCTGCTGCTGCAGAGGCTTCCCTTCCCCCATCCCAGATGGATGGCTTTTCTTCACTCCTAACTTCATTAACTTCAGCTCCTTGACTCTAATGGGGCAGCTGGCAGTGATCTGGTGAATTATTACTATTCTCGAATACCAGTAGGGCCTACCCTGGGTTCGGTGCTGCTCATGCACCCAGGGGGACACTGTCCCTGACTCAAAGAACTAGCAATCTAAGAAACTGGCCAGAAACACGATGAGAGCGCCCTCGATAAATGCAGCGCCTGCTGGTCTGAGCCCAGGAAAAACAGTTTGTTCCTGAACTCTAGTGTGTGTGTGTGTCTCTCTCTCTCTCTCTGTATGGCAGTGTAAGTAGGAGCTGTGCCAGGGTGCTGGCTCTTTTAACAGCGCAGCTATTTAAATTCTCACCAACAGAGTCACATCCCTTTGTTTTTTTTCTTTATTTTGGCCCCGTGTCTCCTTGTGCAGGAGGGAAGAGGAGAGGTTCACCTGTCGTAGGGGTCAGTGAGTGGGGATAGCATTTCACCCCAGGGGTCTCTTCTGACTGATTCCTAGCGCTCTATCTACCCATAGCCTAAACAGTAGGGATCGTTCACTAGGTTTGCTTCTTTCTTTCCTCCAAACAGGCAACAGATCCCAGAGAAAAGCCAGAAGAAGAAGAAGAAGACCAAATGGCGAGGAGACAGAGCAACCGGCTCCCACAAACTGCAGTGTGTGATTTTGTGACCCCGGGGGCTCTTGGCACCCCCGCCTGACCTAATGTGAACTAAAAAAGCACTAGCGAGACACACTGTACCACCTACCTGCACCGTAACGCTTCTAACAGTGGACCTTACACCGAGGAACTTGCCGGGGGGGGTTGGATTCGCTGACATACTTGAGCGGCGGCCAAACTGCTAGAGCTTGGCCTGGTTTGCGTGCGGTGCAGAGTGGATTGCAAGCGTGGCGAGGAGGAGGGAATAGCCAGGACCAGGACTCTCAAAGGTCAACAGTCCCCAGCTCCTTGGTGTTTGTTTTTAAAAGTGTGGGGTGGCGGGATGGGGGGTTTAAAGTGTTGGTTTTATCTGCAAACATTTCTCCATGTGACCCATTTCTAGCAGCCGTGAATGACCCTTTGTTTGGTACAGTCAGTCGAGTGTGTATGTGTGGGGGCAGGGGAAGGGCTATTTTTTTTTTTTTTGTTCAGTGAGCACTGGGTTGGAAAGAAACCCGGCTGGGGTTAGTTCCTTTTGCACTGAACTCTCTCTTAGACGGAGATGCCAAAATGCAGCTTCATAGGAGAGTGCATCGATTTGAAGGAAGAAAATGAATTCCAGCTGCTCTCCGCACTCCAGACCTTGTGTCAGACCCTGGAGGGCAGCCAGCTCACAGTCCATAAACTCCAGTGTCGAAAAGAAGGGGTGGGGGGTTACCCTCTGTGAGGAGGTTCTGTTTCTGTTTTGTATTTTGGGGGCATGTCTGATTCAAAAGGTATTTTGTTAACCTCAAAATATTTAAATTAAAGTAATTTACAAATGGAAGGAACGGGCTTGGGTTTTTTTAAGACAAACCAGTACTGATTTATTTAGCGGAACAGACATTAGGTGCTGCATTCTTCTTTCCAAGTGTATGTAAAGCAGCCCTTGGATTCCAAGTAGCTCCTGGAATCTCCCTTGCCTTTCCCTGCAAAACCAGTAACTACACAATATGGAGATGGCTAATTGGTTTGTTCTCCCTATCCAAGTCTCAGTTCAGGAGAATTGGCTCCATTTCCTTACTCTTTTCCTTCCTACCACTTAGTTCCTGCTGCCTTTGACATCGTTTCAGAGTTTTGCTATTGACTCAAGTGGGATTTGTCCCTTCATGACTTTAGTGAGCCGTTGACAGCGTGGAGATGAAAGATGTCGGACCCTCAGAGCAGGTGCAGGTATTCAAGCTGCCTTCCATCACCTCACAGAAGTGTTGACCTTAGTCCTGAGAGACCATCTTTCAGATTGAGGGAGGAATGAAATATCCATTCAGTCCTTGGCCTCTCTGACTGCTAATTGTGGTGGGTGGTTTTTTTTAATAGAATGGACAGTCGTCCACCGGACTGAGACCACCAGTTCATTCACCGTGGGCTGCCAAGCACCTGTAAGAGTAACAATGTTCACTTGTCACCAGCCCAGGCTGGACTCAGTTCTATTCAGTTATGCCTTATTTGGCATGACAAGCTATAAAAATGTTACCAAAGCGTGAAAGCCAGAAACCCTGGGTATCTGAAAGCTGTAGATACTTGTACGAAACATAAAGGATGTGCCCATGATGGGGCTCCACCAACTTGCCTATTTGCATTTGTCCCTGTGTCCATTTGTCGTTATTGTCTATTTCTTGATTTGGGGCCAGGCTGTTTCATAGCACATCTTTGCACAATTCTCCTTGCCATGAGTGAGTAAACTTTTTGGACAGGTAAGTAAAACTAATGAAAACTCCTAACCAGATTGTATTCTCCTGCGTCATGCTAGTAGATTTTGTTCCTTGGCTAATTGTCCAAGGCTGTTTTGCCAGGCTGAATAGTATAATGCTATCTCAGCTGGTGTTTTCCTTCCTCCTAGGTTGCAGACCTCATTTTTCTTCATTGCTTTTTCATGAAAAATGTTTATTTCTGAAAACATGAGGAAATATTTCTCTTGGATCCCCATATTTTAGAGAGTGGAGTAGGAAGAGCCAACTGACTTCAATGGAGCTAGCGCAGTATATTCCAGCTGAGAATCTGGCCCAAAATTCTCTCTCTTTTGTCATATGGGTTTCTCAGTGGCTGAGCTGTTGTGGCCTGGTAGCCTAAGAGTGAAATCTTGGCCCTTTTGACGTTAAAAGGAGTTTTGCCATTGATTTCAATGGGATCAGAATTTCACCCTTGGAATTTATACCTTCCCTGCTGTTGTCATAAAGAAGTGAATGGCTCGGTATCAATTAATCTGCAAATTACCCAGTCCACGATGACTAAAGTGTAGAAAGACTGTTGCATCCCTGCTGGAATCCCTTTCTACTGTGATTTACCAGGTAGTTTTAAAATCAAACCTATATTAACATCCGATCACATGAGGTCCCTTCTACAAAGAGTTCAGCATCTACCACCTTTAGGACCATCCTGTTTAGAAATAATCTGTTTTTTTATGTAATGTTTCTAGGGGAATTTGTTGTTGATTTTATTTTAATCCAAACTTCTGGGAATACTTCCCGGAAGATCTCTGAATCTTGAGTCACATCTGGTGCCACTGTTCATTGTATACATGAAATTATAGTCCACTGATTTTTGAAATGTCCTAATCATTTCTTCAGCAAACAACTAATAGCACGGAAGATTGTAAAGTGGGAAATAAGCCGGAACAGATGAACTCCTAATGAAGTACAAGAGTAGTAAAAAATGGGAAGAAGGACACCGCACAAACGATGTTAATCAAATTATTTCTAAATGAAAGTGATTCCCAGTAGTAGTCACGTGTCTACGTTTATGGCGATTTGTACAGTACATACACTGCACAGACCCTTTCAGTGGTATAAATAGTGTAGACGGTGGGGCACTGGTTACGTGAGTAACAATACTCCAGAACCTTAGGGTAGGTACCCTACCCGGCTCTCTACACGCCCAAGCAGTGCCTCCCTGTCTCCACTGCTGTTTTTAGCAGTGTTGTGTCCCATTGCCTCGTCGCTGCTGGAACCTCTCTCTGCTACAGGAAAAGGCTCCAGCAGTGGGGAAAGTCTCTGGCAGAGGGGAGGCAGTGGGAGCCTTTCCCCATTGCCTCCTGCCTGACAGAGCCTTTCACTGCCACATGTAGCTACACACCACAGTGTGGACGCAGCCTGCTTTACACCGTAGCTACACATATCCTATACACTGGCACCAATGTAGACAAGGCCTAATAAGTAAGGATAAGATTGTCACGGAGGTCTCGCAGTCACGGAATCTGTGACATTTTCCGCTTCATCCCTGGGAAAGCACGGCTGGAGCTGCCAGCTGGCAAGGGCCCCCACAACTCTGTCGACACGGTCGGCGGGAGGACCCAGAGCTCCGAGACACAGCAGTGGAAACCCAGAGCTGTCAGCGGGACTTGGGCTCTCATCTCCCCCTCAGTCCCATTTTGTCAGTTATTTTAGTAAAAGTCAGGGATAGGTCACGGGCTTCCATGAATTTTTGTTTATTGCCCATGACCTGTCCCTGACTTTTACTAAAAATAACCGTGACAAAATCTTAAACCTTACTAATAAACCATGAGTTGTGAGGTGGTTGTTTGTTTTTTTTAAAAGGCACTGAGTTGCTCAGAGTGGAGGTAATGGGTTTTGTTCATCACTTCAGATGCAGCTCAGGTCTGTTATAATGAGCTGAGCTGCTATCTCAATATTAGAAGTGGCCAGTCTAGGTCCAGGTTTAGGCATGTTGCTAAGACGGGGAAATAGAAGTTTGCACCGTCACTGCTTGTGCGGCCGTGTCCCTGCCCTGGGGCTAGAGTGCACCACACTCTGATCGGGCAACTTTTAAAGTACTCCATTCACATGAGCAATTTTGAATTAAAAGAAAAACTGTGTGAGTAATGTACTCCCACGCCCCCCAGGCCTCATGTCTGCAAAGGGCTAGGCCCACACAGATTCCTTGGCAAGACCAGGGTCATAACATTCACTGAAACACATGGAGACACTAACAGCCTCATAGCACGGTGCTGCTGCTTAAGTGGGGATACTATAAGCACTTGGGCCCAGAGCCTCAAAAGTATTAAGGTGCCTAACTCCCATTGAAATGATTTCAGTAGGAGTTAGGTGCCTAAATGCCTTTGAAGGTCTGGGCCTGGGTTCCTAACATGAATTAAGTAGTTTTTCCTCTCTGAAAAGGCGTGAGAAAGAAATTTAGATAAAATGCCCTCAAAACTGGACCATTCCTACTCCACGTTTCTTCTTCTCACCTTGCACCAATTTAACTCCCTTGACATCAATAGATCACCACTCCTGCTTAACACCACTATAAATACTAGAGCTGGTCAGGGTTTGTATTTTATTTCCCATGGGGGAAAAGTTTTGTTTGTGGTTTTTAAAAAAATGTGCACAATTTTTCCTTTTAATGACAACTAGAGAGCGCTTATTTTGGAGTTTTTCAGTAAAGTGACAAAACCAGAAACCTCCTTAAGAAAAACTTCTGTTTAGTTCAAAAAGAACATATTTCATCCCCAAAAAATTCCAGCCAAAAAACCTGTCAACCAGTCCTAGTAAACAAACTCACAAAGGGGTGGGGGCTGGTTACATGGAGGCAGCGTGTCCTGGGGGCAGTTAGGAGACCTCCGTTATATGCTGGGTGCCCTTGGGAGAGTCATTTCTAGAGCCCTCTTGGCTACAAAATTTGTATCTGCATCTGATCCATGATCCCGAAACATGGTCTGTGGATATAAAGCGAATAGCTGCACGTTTGCAGGGCTCTAGTCATTTCCTCCCTCCGTGCCTCAGTTTCCCCCCCGCCCTTGTAAATGGGGATAATGGTAGTGAACTCCTTTGTAAAGCACTTTGAGAGCTCCAGATGAAAAGTGCTATATAAGAACTAGATATTATTTATTTCTATCCCACATGCATTCGAGGAAGAGAAGAAGGCAAGTGACGGTGGGAGGAGGAAGCCTAACTAAAATGAATCTCTTCTCTGCCTCCATCTCTAATGTAGCCACTTTGGATTTGTTTCCTCTCATCATGTGAGCAGCAGATTTATAATAACCCCTCAGACTGCATCCCCTGAGTTGTGTCCACTGACCAGAAAAACAGGATGGCCAGGTATTGCAGAAGGTGAGTCCGTTACAAACCCCTTTTCATTGCACGCATGACCACAGAGGAATAATATCCGTTTCAAAGCAAACCGTGGTTATGTTGCATGACAGTTTGGCTACATGTGGATGTACAGCGTTCACGCCTCTAGATGGAAAAGTTAGAACGACAATGGCAAAGACAGAAGGGCTATGTGGGAAATTAAACGCTAGCTGATGTGGATCACCTGTTTTTATTTAACACAAGCCCACTGCAGGATGTGCTCCATTCTTTAATCTGTCACAATTCATTCTGGCTGAATAATTAAACCTACAGTTGTACTTGCATTTTGTAATCCGGCGTAGCCACTGAGAATTTTGCACACATAATGTGACTAGCCTCTTATGGGGGAAAGAAATATCCAAAGATAATATTTTATGTTGCCCGCTCCGTGCTTAATCAGTTCCTTGCAAACGTTGCAGAGCTGTTCGTCTGGCTTTTGCCTCCCTTGCATCCTGTGGAATGCTATTGACTTCAAGCAGGGGTGGATTTTTGGGTCATGGCAAACTGTGTTCAGTTGCTTGGAGACTGAATGATCTCCATGCTGCATGGCTAAGCACTCCTTAGACTATGAAGAACGGGGTTCCTATAGTCTTCCTCTTGCTCTAAGCTTGTTAGATTTTCCTGGGTACAATTTATGGACTATTTTGCTTTTCACGGCTCCGATGCATATTCAGGGTGGAGCGGTGGATCACAAGAAGAGCTCTACACAGAAGAAGCTTTAGCAGGGGTTGAATTGCCCCCACAGAACACACGATGCCATTCAGGTTTTGCCCTGCAGCGGGTCAGGTTGCAACCTAGCAAATAGTCTCAATGCCACTCAGGTTTGGCACCCGCTATCAATAGTGCAGAGAGAGTAACTTGCCTGCTGTAGCAAGGCCCAGAATCCTCCCAAGGTGACCTGTCAGGCCAAAAGCCCAGAGGGAGGAGTGGGGTTGAGGATACTGCTCCAACCAGCAACAAGGCTGGAGATCAGGGGGAGGCGGGACTAGGATTGGCCCGCAGTTGCATCTAGGGCTGAGCCTCCCCCATTTCCCGCAGGGAGGGTAGTAACCCCACAGGGCTGAACCCTCTCCAACCCTCATACAGCCCCCCTCCCTTCCCTAGCACAGTGCACCCATTGAATCTGGAGACTACATTCATCCCCTGGCTCTACAAAACGCTTGCAAAGAATGCAGGGGATACGGATGCACATCCTGGCCCTGTGGTCCCAGAGCCGATGGGACAGCCATCATCTAGGTCAACCCACCAGGAATTGAACTGGGGACTTGCAGAGCTAAAGCATGAGCCCCTGTGGTTTGAGCTAAAGAGCCAAGGCTCTCCAGCTGGGGCTGTAACAGACTCCTGTCCTGCAGGCAGAGGGGGAGACACGTAACACACGCTCACCAGTGGGTTAGGCTCACACACCAACAGTGCTATGAAATAGCTTTGAGCTGGATGAACACGATAGTGATACCTTTTGTTCACGTAGTCACAGGGAGTTATACTAGACCAGAGGTGGGCAAACTCCGGCCCACGGGACCGTCCTGCCCGGCCCCCAAGCTCCTGGCCCGGGAGGCTAGCCCCGGCCTCTCCCCGACCGCTCCCCCTCCCCTGCAGCCTCAGCTCGCTCGCTCCGCCGCCGGCGCAATGCTCCGGGCAGCGGGGCTGTGAGCTCCTGGGGCAGCGCAGCTGCAGAGCCCGGCCTGACCCGGTCTCTGAGCTGCGTGGTGGCGGCAGCGGCGGTGTGGCCCGGCTCCAGCCGGGTGGCGCAGCTGTAGCGCTGCCAGCCACCAGCGCTCCAGGCAGCACGGTCAGGGGGCAGGAAGCTGCGGGGGGTTGGAGAGAGGGCAGGGGAGTTCGGGGGGGTGGTTGGGGGGGTGGATAGGGTTGGGGTGGTCAGGATGGGGAACGGGGATTGAATGGGGTCAGGGGTCCCGGGGAGCAGTCAGGAAGGAGGGGGGGGTTGGATGGGGCAGCAGTGGGCAGTCAGGGAACAGGGAGAAGGGGTGGTTGGATGGGGTAGGGGTCCCGGGAGGGCTGTCAGGAATGAGAGGAGGGGTTGGATGGGGCAGCGGTGGGAGGCCGGGGGCAGTCAGGGGATAGGGAGCGGGGGGCTGTGGGTGGGCTAGGGGTCCCAGAGGAGCCGTCAGGGAACTGGGCGGTTGGATGGGGCAAGAGTCCCGGGGGAGGACATATAGGAGGTGGGGGCCGGGCCACGACCACCTCCCCTAACCAGCCCTCCATAGAATTTACAAAACCCGATGCGGCCCACAGACCAAAAAGTTTGCCCACCTCTGTACTAGACTGTTGAGGCCTTAGGTGGTGACATGTGTCCAGAATCGACATGCAGAGACAAGGAAACCAAGGTTGGTTTTAGTTTTGCAAACTCTTGTTGCTCTAATTGAGCTATGGAGGGGCTGATTTGACTCGCGTGTTACTACTTTCTCTGGGTTGAGTGCCTTCCGATCCTATCCTTGCTTTCCACTCTGAGGTTGGTACAGACCACTGAAATGCTGGGCAGGCACTGCCTACCCTGAATTCGTCTGGTCAAACAGTCTGTTTGAACCCCCACCTCTGGGGGAGGAGGAAGAGGAAGGGTTCAGATAAAACTCTTCTGGTTTTGCTTTGTATATTTCAATAAGAAACGATGGGCAAAAGCAGGAGGAGACTTTTTGTTAGTTGGGATTTTGTCCTGCAAAACCAAACCCAAAGCTGGTTTGGAGCCTACTCCCTCCAGACCTCAAAGCTTGAACTCGGGGGATGGTTACCTGGTTCTGGTTTTGGTCCACCTCTTCTGCAAATACCGCCTCAGTAAACCCACTCCAGTTAAAAGCTGCTTCTTGGGCCAGTGCTGGACACCGAGAACATTAATACGCAGCCGTTGCAGCTCCCGATTGACTTCAATAAGCCTGCCTAGGAATGCCAAAGCAAAGTTCACTGCTCTAGTACAGCTGGTACCTTAGCTCTAGGAACCCACTGAAAAATCTTGGCACGTGCTTGGGGTGCAGCATGTTCTTGTCTGTGCACTTCATCGTAAAGTCTGTGGTTTGAATAACAGTGCTTGAGATGCAAACCAACAAAAAGCAGGAAATTCAAAGATCTACCCGGCTCTGCTTACACCATTGTGGCAGGTGAACAAAGAACAATGGTGTGAGTTAGGCACTGAACTTCCCTTTTCTGTGAGCTTCCTGCTTCTGGGAATGTTGGTTTCGCAACCTCAGAAGAGCTTAAGCCATTTTTGTATTGACCGTCCTACGGGGTTTTATTCCCACATTTTGCCACTGCTGTGTCGTGGTGGGGTCTACCATTTTCCACATTCGATTTTCTGCTCTGGTTCACAGATGTCTGGTAAGAGCTCCAAGCCCAGTGTCTGCCAGCCTATTTATGAGGAGGTTGTTGGGGGAGGTGGAGGGGAGAAGAGAGGGAAATGGGATCAATCAGAAGAGAGAAGTGTGTTATGGGGAAAGAGATGTTGGGGGAGAAGATAGGAAATGTAAGGATGTGACGGGGTACATCAACCCCGCACTGGTAAAGCAAGGGTTAAGAGCAATTTTTGGCCCAAGAGGCCACGCCCCATCATCCCTGCTGGGCATGCTCCCAGTGGAGGGAGCGTTCATAAGGTAGCAGCTCAGCTCAGTCTGAGGAGAAGAGCAGTTGTGTGCAGCAGCCTCCTGCCGGGAAGCAGCTGGGACTCCAAGCCGCCGGCGTCGAGTCTCCTACCAGCCGACTGCAGGAACTGAAGGGAACGACTTGGTCTTGCCAGCAGAGGAGCTGCCAGAGACGAAGCAGAAGGGACGTGAGAGGGAGCCCACAGCCAACCTGGAGAAGCTGCAGAAGGGACTGGGACGAGGGTAGGAAGAGCCCCAGGGAACACACTTGGGGGTATTGGGACCTGAACCCTGTGTCAGGGACCTTGTTTTTGAAGGGCCCTGGGTTGGAACTCAGTGGAGATGGGCAGGCCCAGGTTCCCCTCCCCTCCCCACTCACCACTAGGCAACTCTTCCCCTGATATTACCACTAGGCAAAGCAGCCCCTTTGAACCCTCGCCAGTAGGCATTAAGCCCCGGAGTATCACCATTAGCCATACTGCCGGCCCAGGGCTCCCAGCCAACCCCCGACAAAGGGGGAAATCGAGAACACAAAGGAGGGAGACAGTGCTAAGGGGGAGGAGGAAGAGATGGGGCAAAGAGAAAATGGACCCCGAAACCAAGGCAGGGAAAGATATATATTATGATTCATTGGGGAATGGCGGGGTGGGGGAGGCTAAATGGAGTGAAGCCAGGAAATGAAGGAAGATCTAACAAAAGCCTGTGAGTTGTAAAGCTGTGTTGTTTACAAGATGTGGTGGCAGATGACAGAAGGCATAATGGTCTCAAGTTGCAGTGTGGGAGGTCTAGGTTGGATATTAGGAAACACTATTTCACTAGGAGGGTGGTGAAGCACTGGAATGGGTTACCTAGGGAGGTGGTGGAATCACCATCCTTAGAGGTTTCTAAGGCCCGGCTTGACAAAGCCCTGGCTGGGATGATTTTGTTGGGGTTGGTCCTGCTTTGAGCAGGGGATTGGACTAGATGACCTCCTGAGGCCTCTTCCAACCCTGATATTCTATGGTTTAGAGACTTGACTAACAATATGGAGGCCACAAAGGGGGGTGGCTTTGGAGGCTCAGCAGCACAGATATTTTTTTCACCCAGGTTTGTAATCTTTAGTCCTGTGGCCAATTGGTGTCTGGGAAATTTTCCAAGCTTTGATAATAGTTTGCACTGATAGTCTTCAATCCAAGGATCTCAAAGCACTTTCCAACCAATCCTTACAACTCCCCTGTGAAGGTGGATAAGTGTTGAAAGCCTTATTTCCTAGACTGGGGAAATGAAAATGAGGGGCAGAACTTTTAGAGCTAGCCATTCAAAACGCTCCAGAGAAAACCAGTTGAAGTCAATGGGACTGTGTGCACTCAGCAGCGCCCCTGAAAATCATGCCTAAGTGTCTCAAGGTGGGCACCCACAATAAGCAGACACGTGTTTGAAAATTTTGGTTTAGTGACTTGGTTAAACTCACACAGCAAGTCACCGAGAGCCAGGATCGAGACCAGCTATCTCAGGTCTGTTCGTGCTCCTGTAAATGCAGTAAACACTTGGAAGTACATCTGTTCCTAGAAGTTGCGTATGTCTTAGTTTTACAGTTGATGATTTTTTTTCTTTTGCTCTGTACCTTTCTTAGCTAGTTCATTTGTCAGCCATTCAATACCTTGTGGGGATATAAAATAAATACTTAAAGGGACACTAGCTTGGAAGACCTAAAATCTGATCCACTTTGGAAAAAAAATGTAAAGCTGATAGAATCTTTTATTTGTTTTGTCCCCCAGAACAAATGTTTCAACAGTACTATTTCCATTTCAGAAATATCAGCCTCAGAATTCCCAGCCCTGAGGAGCATCCTTAGAATAACAAATTAGCATGCACCCCCTACGCAGGCTAAACAGTTTGGAAGACAAAACAGCTGGGTTTGTTTCAAGTTTCTAAGGGGCTTATTCCTGAGAGAATAACATTATTTTTTAAATGACAAATCTTTGGGCAATGTTGTCCTAGGGCCACACAAACAAATGATCAAATAGGCTAAAATATGGCCTGTGCCTGCAAGACAAAACTCCTATAAACTTCAGCAAGATTTCCAGAGTTGGGGGCACAGGATTTTCAGGATCCGGCCCTTAAATAATTTTTACTTTCTTTGCCGCTCAAAGTGCACCTCTGCCTGTACCAGATTTATCCCTGTGCCAGCTGTAGCACTGGTGCAAGGACAGAGAGGGGGCTACGTGTACCTCCGTGATTTTGCTGCTGCTGGAAGCCAAAATGCAAGCTAGAGCAGCCTTGGGACTGCCCTAAGTTGTGCTTGTCACAGCCATAGCCTCTATGGTGCCTGCAGCAGTAGAGAATCACGGGTGTAGGTCTAATCCAGCCATGGCTCTTCCCATTGCCTATCTGCCCTTGCACAGGAGGGGAGGAAGGGCCCAGCAGCAGCTGCTGTCACACCCTCCCAGCCATCCACAGTGCAACCCATGATGCCAGTAGAAAGTGCAGGGGAGTGGAAGGGCTCTTTAAGCTCCCTTGATACCTGAGTGAGTTCACAGCCAGGGTCATGGTTGAAGATGATTGAACAAATGGGAACTAGCTTCTGCCAAGAAAAATAAAAATGTACGTAAACTAAATAAGCTTCAGTTGATTTGAAACTCTCATGGAATTGTCTGGGGTTTTTTTTTTTGTCATTTGAATTAAAAAAAATGTTCTATTTTTCAGGTCTGGCTCTTCATTAGTAACCTAAAGCTTTGCAGGCTCTCTATATATTTATACTCAAGGAGAGCAGCATAAAGCAGCTTTTCAAAATGCCTGAGATTCCCATTCTGACCTGATTGGAAAATGTTTGTTTTAATGTATAATTTATGAGGGGGCGCAAACAAACAGAGATGAGTGTTAAAACAAAGAATTATGCAGAAATAAAAATGGAAGTAGAATGCAAAAAAGTGAGACACAAAGACAATAGTTTATAATGACCATTCACCTACAGCTGGAAAGAAAGTTCTAACCAAACACCACCCATCCTCATAAGGCTCCAAGTAATACCAGGTTCCCTTATATCAAGACATACAGGTTAGATCAAGTACAAATAATGAATGGTGCTTCTGAAGAAAGATAATAATAGTACTTTTTTTTTTTTATTATTCAGCAGCCTGATGCAAAGCCCAGTGATGTCAGTGGGAACTTATTGACTTTGGATCAGGCCTTAAGTTACTCTAGTGTAGGGATGGCCCATACTTGATTGAATCAGATGCTGCTAGGAGAACCCTAAGTAAGACACATTGTAAAAGTCAAGCTCAAATCAGTGTTTTATTCAGTTATGTGCTAACCTAAAACTGTAGCTACTGTGCTTTTAGCAGATATCCAGATGGAATATCGTTAAGAGCTGGTGCACTGTGTTAATTAAATCAGATTTCATAATGAATTCTTTTTGTGAGGCACCAAGCATGCATTGGTGACCTAAATAGCCTCGCTCCTCTCTGAACAGTCTCCCAGACTAATGAAATGTATCCCCCTGGATTGTGGCAGGGCAGCTGTGGGAGTTACACTCTGCATCTGAGCTGTTCCGTGTGACGTGATACAGCCTGGATTTCTCGCCATAGAGACCGTGGCTTGCATATCAGCCTCTCTCAGGCCCTGGCAACAAGAGGATCTTTCGCATGCAACCCCACATTACATTAAGAAGAGCTGCCTAATGGGAGGCTTTATAAAGCTACACTCAAGTGCTTGGACAGCTACAGCAAAGTGATGGGGTGGGGGTGTAACTTATTCTCCACCTCAGAGGTCCCCAAACTATGGGGTGCGCCCTCCTAGGGAGGCATGGAGGAACATCCAGGGGGCAGGGAGGCGCCTGGGCCAGCCGCCATGGGGGGACAGGGAGGGAGCGCCACCCAGCCTCTCCCCGCCCCCAGCTCTGCTCCGGTCCCGCCCCCAGCTGCATCCCGGGCTCCCAGCCCCCATGCCTGGCCCCATCCACAGCCTCAGCGCAGCTCCACTCCTGGCCCCACCCCAGCCTTGGTCACTGGCCTCGGCTCCGTTCCCAGCCCCACCCCCAACTGCGGCCCTAGCCTTGGCCCCCTTACACCAGTCCACATCCCCCCACCCATCCCAGAGCTGCCGCCCCACTCCCAGCCTCAGGTGGGGGTGGAGGGCAGGGGGTCCCAGACGGGTAAGGGGGGGTGCAACCCTCCAAAATTTGGGGACGCTGCTCTTCCTTCATAAAACCATCATACACACAAACAGTTAAATGCACACTCGTTTGTGCTTAAAAGGCTTAGGATATGTCATTAAAAACATAATCCATAATGCACAGCTTATACAGCTCTGTCTCATCTTACACGCATTTAACATGCGTGAATTCAGCTTTACGTGGTCGGCAAAAACAAAACAAAAAACAAAAAGAGAAAAATNCCTTGGTCACTGGCCTCGGCTCCGTTCCCAGCCCCACCCCCAACTGCGGCCCTAGCCTTGGACCCCTTACACCAGTCCACGTCCCCCCACCCATCCCAGAGCTGCGGACCCACTCCCAGCCTCAGGTGGGGGTGGAGGGCAGGGGGTCCCAGATGGGTAAGGGGGGGTGCAACCCTCCAAAATTTGGGGACGCTGCTCTACCTTCATAAAACCATCATACACACAAACAGTTAAATGCACACTCATTTGTGCTTAAAAGGCTTAGGATATGTCATTAAAAACATAATCCATAATGCACAGCTTATACAGCTCTATCTCATCTTACACGCATTTAACATGCGCGAATTCAGCTTTACGCGGTCGGCAAAAACAAAACAAAAAACAAAAAAAAGAGAAAAATAATTTATGTACTTTCCTGTAGTGTGGGCGATTCCACCCGCCATTACACTCAATGGGATTTTGACTATACGCGGTTTTCGCTTTACGCGCTGACCGCGGAACATAACCCCAGCGTAAGATGAGACAGACCTGTACAAACACCCCTAGAGTTCGCAGGCTCGGACCTGACTTAATAACATATTAGAAGCCTCCTAAGAATGAATTCTACTCTGCACTCTTTGAAATTATGCACAAGGACATCATGTACACTGAGGGACTTTCCAGTAGGGTGCGCATTTTTTTTAAAGAACAAATGGGCCTGTGAGTGCTTTTTATGCGATCGCACATACTAGTGGCTTGAGGTTAAATGCAACCTTCAGTGGCACTGCTGGGGACATTAGTAAATTGCAGGCCCTGAAACGGATCTTGTGACAGTGTATGTTACAGTAATCCATTTCCATGGCAAATAATGGCTGCGCTGGTGTTAGATCATGCCAGCATGTGATAATTGCCTGAATAATAATGGTATCATTAAAGTCTCTTGCCACTGTGAGCCTTATGCGCCTCAGCAGAACAGATGCTTTTACTGTTCATTTCAAAGGAGGCCTCAGTCTCTCCTGACTTGCATTGTCTGTTCTGGGTAACTGGGATGCTGTATTCTTGCACTTACATTACTCCTAACTTCTTCTTTGTTTATTCACTAGAGCTGGACAGAAAAGAAAACTTTTTCCTCAGGGAAAATTTTTCAACTTTTAATCAAAAAGCCAAAACACACAAACTCAATACTTTTGCTCAGAAACTGCCAATAAAAAAAACAAAATAAACTTTGAGTTTTGGCAGAAAATATTCAGTTTGGGGGGGNATTAGAAGCCTCCTAAGAATGAATTCTACTCTGCACTCTTTGAAATTATGCACAAGGACATCATGTACACTGAGGGACTTTCCAGTAGGGTGCGCATTTTTTTTAAAGAACAAATGGGCCTGTGAGTGCTTTTTATGCGATCGCACATACTAGTGGCTTGAGGTTAAATGCAACCTTCAGTGGCACTGCTGGGGACATTAGTAAATTGCAGGCCCTGAAACGGATCTTGTGACAGTGTATGTTACAGTAATCCATTTCCATGGCAAATAATGGCTGTGCTGGTGTTAGATCATGCCAGCATGTGATAATTGCCTGAATAATAATGGTATCATTAAAGTCTCTTGCCACTGTGAGCCTTATGCGCCTCAGCAGAACAGATGCTTTTACTGTTCATTTCAAAGGAGGCCTCAGTCTCTCCTGACTTGCATTGTCTGTTCTGGGTAACTGGGATGCTGTATTCTTGCACTTACATTACTCCTAACTTCTTCTTTGTTTATTCACTAGAGCTGGACAGAAAAGAAAAATTTTCCCTGAGGAAAAAGTTAACTTTTAATCAAAAAGCCAGAACACACAAACTCAATACTTTTGCTCAAACACTGCCAATAAAGAAAACAAAATAAACTTTGAGTTTTGGCAGAAAATATTCAGTTTGGGAGGACTGGGTTTTCTGACAAAAAAAAATCAAAAACTTCCGATGAAAGAAAACACTTTCCACAAAATATTTCCTGTAATCAATAACCCACTTTTCCAGTCAATAATAGTACTGATGACTATTTTTTTTTTTTTTTGGACCAGCTCATATATTCACTGAAAAGGACACACAATACTAGGAAAGAACCCAAAAGTCCACCATAACTATGATCCTCTCATCCAACAATGACCTGTATTCGGCAATTTAAAGTAAGGAGCCGCTTCCCACAGCTCCCATTGGCCAGGAACAGAGAACTGCGGCCACTGGGAGCTGCGGGAGGCGGTGCCTACGGATGGTCAACGTCAGCAAAATGTCTCACGGCCTGCAATCAGATTACCCCGATGGTCTGCCCGCAGGCCGCAGGTTGCCCACCACTGATCTAGCTGGTGCACAGTAACAAACATAAGTGAGTATTTATTCCTGGCTTCAGCGGGTGATAAATGTGAATTATACATGTGAATTAATCAAATTTGTAAATGTGAATTTACCTATTTTGAATGAAAATGCTATTCCTATTTGTCTACGCTTTTGAATCTTACTAAACTATGTGCTTCAGGGGCATCTTTTTGTTCTGTGTTTGTACAGCCACTAACATAAAGGGATCCTGGCCCTTGACTGGGGTGCCCAGGTGCTAACACTATAGAAATAAGAAATTACAACAATAATGTCCTGCCGTAGTGAGTTATACTGGTGGGTCACTGATAACTGTGGTTGCATTTTTCCCATGAAAGACCAAACAGAGATGCATTCATTCTTTTTAATGGTGATCTTTTCGTTTGCAGAGGACTCAGGTACATGCTGTGAGCAACCTTTGCCAGCAGGTGCAGGAATGCTGTAGGCTAACATATTACACACCATCTTGTACATATACAGTCTGAGATTACAGGTACAAGAATCACGCTGCACACGACAGCCTGTCACTAGGAAAGATTATTTTTCTTTTGAACGCTTAGGTAACTGCTTTTCCCACCCTCTCTCCTACCCATGCACTCCACTCAGCCGTTACCAGCTGTTCCATCAGGGTTGAAATGAAAGCCTTCACCTGCCTTTGTTTTTCTACCTCATCAACTCTGCAGCTCCCTTTTAAACATCTTAAATCATCTGCAAATTTCATTTTTAAATGTTATTTGACACTAAAGTATTTTGGAATCGTGTTTGCATGAAAAACCTTCTGCAAAATAAAGTTGTGCTGTACTGAGGGCCTTATACAAAGCTGATGGGGGTCAAAGGGAGTGTTTCCACTGACTTCAACAGGCTTTGGATCTGGTCTTATTGTATGTACGGGTTTTATAAGGGCTCAGCAAGATTGGCGATTGAAGGGAGTTCACACACACTGGGTGGTGAGTACACAATGTAAAGTTTAACACTGAAGCAATTTTTTTTCCATCTTTCAGCTGAAGGCCTGAAACAGCAGTGCAAGGAGTGTTCGAATTCGGCAATTCTATCTAATTGGAAACCCCACTGTGACTGGCATGCAACTAACTGCCTTGTGCAAGAGGCCATTTTTCATGGGAATGAGAAGCTCATTTCTGACATGATAGAAAATCCTATGTCAATGGTATGGAAAACAATTATCCTTTTAGCGCACTCATGAGTAAGGCTGCGAGTTTGTCACGGAGGTCATGGATTCCATGACTTTCCGTGACCTCCGTGACTTCTGCAGAGGCTGGTGTGGCTGGCCCGGGTGCCGTCTGAGCAGCTTGGGTGGCCCCTGGCCCAGCCGTACCATCTGCTGCTTGGGCAGTCTCGGGCCACCACCCCACCTCCCCAAGCAGCAGCAGGAGTTTGGGTGGGAGGCTTAAGGCTGGGGGTTGGGATGCGGGAGCGGAGTGAGGCCTCTGGGCAGCACTTACCTCAGGGGGGCTCCCCGGAAGTGGCGACATCCCTCAGCTCCTAGGGGGAGGCGCGGCCAGGAAGCTCTGCATGCTGCCTCCACCTGCAGGCACCACCCCCTCAGCTCCCATTGGCTGTGGTTCCCAGTCAATGGGAGCTGCGGAGCCGGCACTCAGGGAAGAGGCAACATACAGAGCTGCGTGGCTGCACCTCCGCCTAGGAGCTGAGGGATGTCGCTGCTTCCAGGGAGGTGCGGAGCTGGGTAGGGAGCCTGCCAACCCCACCAACCCCCACCCTCCCAGCACCAGTAGGGTTTCCAGGTGGCATGCTGCCACCCACCACTCCTAGGCTGCCCCGCCCAGAGCACCCGTGGCACCCACCCCCCAGGCTGTCCCCCACCCCAAGATATAGTCAGGGATATATAGTACAAGTCATGGACTGGTCATGGGCCATGAATTTTTGTTTACTGCCCATGACCTCTCCATGACTTTTACTAAAAATACCCGTAACTAAAATGTAGCATTACTCATGAGGCATTTATTAATGGCTAGATTGCTGTTCTCCTTTACCCATACCCATTTGCCTTCCACTGTTCCATCATTTTCATTTTCAAGTACTTGGTATCTATTGGTCTGAAGTAAATAGGATGAAATGCAAAGTACTCCATTTAGGAAGGAACAATCAGTTGCACACATACAAAATGGGAAATGCCTGCCTAGGAAGGAGTACTGCGGAAAGGGTTCTGGGTGTCCTAGTGGAACACAAGCTAAATATAAGTCAACAGTGTAACACTGTTGCAAAAAAAGCGAACATCTTTCTGGGATGTATTAGCAGGAGTATTGTAAGCAAGACACGAGAATAATTTTTCTGCTCTACTCCACACTGATTAGGCCTCAGCTGGAGTATTCTGTCCAGTTTGGGGCGTCACATTTCAGGAAAGATGTGGACAAATTGGAGAAGGTCCAGAGAAGGGCAACAAAAATGATTAAAGGTCTAGAAAACATGACCTATGAGGGAAGATTGAAAAAAATGGGTTTATTTAGTCTGGAAAAGAGAAGACTGAGAGGGAACATAACAGTTTTCAAGTACACAAAAGGTTGTTACAAGGAGGAGGGAGAAAATTTGTTGTTCTTAACCTCTGAGGACAGGACAAGAAGCAATGGGCTTAAATTGCAGCAAGGAAGGTTTAGGTTGGACATTAGGAAAAACTTCCTAACTCTAGGCAATTTATTTCAGTGCTTTACCACTCTGAGAGAGGTTGTGGAATCTCTGTCATTGGAGATTTTTAAGAACAGGTTGGACAAACACCTCTCAGGGATGGTCTAGATAATACTTAGTCCTGCCTTGAGTGCAGGGAACTGGACTAGATGACCTCTCGAGGTCCCTTCCAGTCCTATGATTCTAAACTCTTGTTGTATTGTCCTCTGTTTTAGCTTGGTGATGTTATGACGTGGGCATGTCTGTTGTTAATATCTTTTCTTTGTGCTCATTTTTATTCTCTATTAAGCTACCCACTAGTGTGTGATCTGTTCCGACATCTTCCTTATTCCTGCTATATCAGAGGTGGGCAAACTACGGCCCGTGGGCCACATCTGGCCTGCGGGACTGTCCTCCATGGCTCCTGAGCTCCCGGTTGGGGAGGTTAGCCCCCGGCCCCTCCCTCGCTGTCCCCGCCTTCTCTACAGAGCTACGCGTTCCTGCCGAGCAGAGCGGCAGCGTGTCTGGCTCCGGCCGGCACAGCAGCCAGACATGCTGCTCTGCATGCTCTGCTCAGCATGGTTAAGTGGTAAGTGGGCCAGGGCCGGGGGGTTGTATAAGGGGCAGGGGGCCCCGAGGGGCAGGGGGCCCCGGGGGGCAGTCAGGGGACAGGGAGCAGGGGGTGGTTGAATGGGGCACAGGGGATGGAGGGTGGTGAACAGGGGGGGTTGGATAGGCGTGGGGTCCCAGGGGGCCTGTCAGGGGGCGGGGGTGTGGATGGAGTCGGGGCAGTCAGGGCACTGGGAGCAGGGGGGTTGGATAGGGGATGGGATTCCGGGAGGGGGTGGTCAGGGGACAAGGAGCGGGGAGGGTTGGATGGGTGGAGGGTTCTGAGGGGGGCAGTCAGTGGGTGGGGGCNCTGCCTTGAGTGCAGGGAACTGGACTAGATGACCTCTCGAGGTCCCTTCCAGTCCTATGATTCTAAACTCTTGTTGTATTGTCCTCTGTTTTAGCTTGGTGATGTTATGACGTGGGCATGTCTGTTGTTAATATCTTTTCTTTGTGCTCATTTTTATTCTCTATTAAGCTACCCACTAGTGTGTGATCTGTTCCGACATCTTCCTTATTCCTGCTATATCAGAGGTGGGCAAACTACGGCCCGTGGGCCACATCTGGCCTGCGGGACTGTCCTCCATGGCTCCTGAGCTCCCGGTTGGGGAGGTTAGCCCCCGGCCCCTCCCTCGCTGTCCCCGCCTTCTCTACAGAGCTACGCGTTCCTGCCGAGCAGAGCGGCAGCGTGTCTGGCTCCGGCCGGCACAGCAGCCAGACATGCTGCTCTGCATGCTCTGCTCAGCATGGTTAAGTGGTAAGTGGGCCAGGGCCGGGGGGTTGTATAAGGGGCAGGGGGCCCCGGGGGGCAGTCAGGGGACAGGGAGCAGGGGGCGGTTGAATGGGGCACAGGGGATGGAGGGTGGTGAACAGGGGGGGTTGGATAGGCGTGGGGTCCCAGGGGGCCTGTCAGGGGTGTGGATGGAGTCGGGGCAGTCAGGGCACTGGGAGCAGGGGGGTTGGATAGGGGATGGGATTCCGGGAGGGGGTGGTCAGGGGACAAGGAGCGGGGAGGGTTGGATGGGTGGAGGGTTCTGAGGGGGGCAGTCAGTGGGTGGGGGCGGATAGGGGGTGGGGGCCAGGCTGTTTGGGGAGGCACAGCCTTTCCTACCCGGCCCTCCATACAGTTTTGCAACCCCAATGTGGCTCTCGGGCCAAAAAGTTTGCCCACCCCTGTGCTATATACATCTAAATTATTTCACTAAAACTTGTGAAGAGGTGCTGGGATTCAGGAAGAAACATCACAACAAATGGCTATCTGAGGATACATGGCAAAAAATAGAAGTAAGATGCAAAATTAAACTGAAATTAAGGCCTGGTCTACACTACACAGTTAGGTCGAGGCAAAACAGCTTATATTAACCTAATGATGGCAGTGTACACACTTCAGCCTTGTCCCACCGATGTGAGTGCCCCACTACACTGACATCATAAGTTCACCTCCACAAGAGCTATAGGGCTTATGTCGGTATAGTAAGGGTGACGCAGTGTCTGTGTAGACACTGCATTCCTTAGATTGGCTGACTTGTCAATTTCCAGTGGAGCCGTGAAATTGACAAGAAAGCCCGGCTCCTGAGCTGGGCTGCTGTGGTCTCTGCTCCAAGCCAGGCTGCCAGCCAGGCTCCTGGCTTGGGCTGCCGCCTGGGCTCCCCACTTCCCGCCTGGTGAGGACGTGCACCACCAGTAGAAGGAGGGTCGTGTGGAACAAGAACACAGACACCGTGACTCCAGGAAGAATATACCATAAAGACAAAGAGGCCAAAAAGAGTGGTAGGAAAGACCAACGAGACTTTATAGCCAAAATGGCAAGAGATGCACAGACCGCTGCAGCCCAAAATGACATGAAGATGCCGTACGACATCAGTAGATAGTTGTCAGGAAGAAAAACAAATACGCACTGACTAGTTCAAGACAATGAGGGCAACTTAACAACAAAGAAGAATTAAACATATGGAAGCAGTACTTTAGTCAACTACTGAACGGCGAGGCATTGGGCTCTATCACTAGAGTAGAAGTAGAGAAAGCAGTCAATTGGTTAAGAAGTGGAAAGGCACCAGGGCCAGATAACATTTTAATGGAGGTTCTTAAGGCAGACTTGAAGAACATAGTAGCCATTTGGATAGGCCTCTTATAAAAGATATGGCAAGAAAAAAATACAAAACGAGTGGGAAAAGCATCATATAGTGAAGCTGCTAAAGAAAATAGGCCTCAGTCAGTGTAAAAACTAGAGGGGATAGACCAGCAATTGGAGGCCCAAGTAAGGTATTTATACGTATTATCCTACACAGACTAAGGAAAGTGGTAGATTCAAGATTACAACAAGAACAGGCAGGGTTCAGACAAGAGAATGTATGTATACGTCAAATAATAACCCTACAGAGTATCACAGAACTGTTGATCAAATGGCAGTCACTGCTTTAAATGAATTTTAGATCTTTCCAAAAAAGCCTTTGATACAGTGGATAGAACAGTTTTATGGAAGTTGCTCCACCACTATGGAATCTCTCAAATTCGTGAACATCATTCAGAGCTTTTGTAAAAATGACATGCCAAGTAATACATAACAGCAAACTGACTAAGCCATTTGAGGTTACTATAAGCATCAGACAAAGATGTCTTAAGTTGTAAGACTTTCACACAGAAGTTAGAGGACCTTGACTTTGCAGATGACATCAACTTGCTATCCCATACCCATGGAGACATGCAAGCCAAAACAAATTATCTCCAGGACTATGCACAATTAGTAGGGTTGAAAATCAACACCTAGAAAACGACAACCATGAGAATCAACATAACAAGAAACACCAATAACACTTGCTAGGACTGACTTAGCAGAGGTCCAGTATTTCACATATTGAAGCATTTTGGAAGTGCAAAAGGTGGAACAAACAAAGACATTAAAACCAGAAGAGTGAAAGCCCAATATGCCTTTGGAACTCTAAATCTGATCTGGAGAAAGACATCTTGCCCCCCAGATTAAACCATTGCAAAGTTGATCTTACTACAGTGCTGAAACTTGGAGACTTAGTAAGACCTTACTATCTAAACTTTAAGTTTTCATAAACCCTCCTTAGACAAATTCTCCAATATCAGACGGCCAGAAAAAAAAATCACAAACTAAGACCTCTGGAGGAGGAGGAAACAGAAACTGATAGAACAAGATATTACAGAATGAAAATGAAGATGGCTAGACCTACATGGAAGAAAGGCCCTAATAGCATAACAGTACAGGCATTGGACTGGAACCCCCTAGACTAAGAGGTGACAAGGTAGACCACAGACAACGTGGAAACACAAGAGAAGCAAAATTGAAAGCTAAGACTGCAGAAGGAGACCAGCAAAGATGGAAGGCAGTGGTGAAGACCCTATGTTCCACATGGAATAGAGATGCATAAAAGAGATTCCTATTCATGGGCCCAAATTAAACCTCCCCGCTCTGAACAACCAAAATTTGAATCCTATCTTGATCTGACTTTTGCAAGTGACCCCTGTCTTTATAATGGACTGCAGCAAAAACTTGAATCTGGACAGTCCTCAACTTTGTGGCTTTACCACACCAGTGATTCATGTGAGGTACTCTTCTTTCTTCTTTGTTCAGAAAGGAAAACCAACTTGTGAACAGCAGCCAGCACTCTCTCTCGCTCTCTTTCCTTAACCATAAATTAACTCATTCATATACTATCCTGCGCCAATCAGCTACAATGTCATTTGGAAAATTTGTTGTCAATTATAGTGACATCACATTGAAGATGATTTACAACAGAGAATGGCTGCTTTATAGCAGCCAGCTGTCACTAATCTTGGTTGCAAGAGAACATTGTGTGTCCCTAAGCTTATAGCTTTTAAAATAAAAACCTTATACTAGTTCCCCAGAGCTTTTTAATGAATTGCCACCTACAACAGTGCCCTTAAATGAAACCTGCAAGGATTAGCTACATTCTCATATAACAGCTCACTAGACAAAACAAGAGAAGTGGACACACTTAAAAAGTTTAAATGGCTGGAATGGTTCTGCCAGTTCTAATGGGATTTTCCATTTTAATACAGGGGGAATATCTGTAAAATGGGTGGATTCTTTCAAACAGGTGAAGATTAAGGGTGCTTGATGTAGCTATACCTGCCTATTTAGATATATTCAAAAAATGAACCCATTTCAAAACATCTCTTTCAGAAATGCCAGCCACTAGTCTGTGTACGGTGCAGACGTCTCCCTCAGTGAAAGTTGCCATTTGATTGATATGTCCTAGCAAGAGGCCTAATATGAGGGTAGAATTTGAAAGGTATAATTTTGCATAATAATGCTGTGATCCTTCTCCATGGTTACTGACCAGGCTGGAATGCTGCACAAAAGGAAGGTATATTCCACTTGAAGTGAGAAGTAATTCCCTTATCTGTTAGCAGTAGTGGGCCTTCAGGGCCAGATTCTCAAAGGTTTTCAGGTCCTAATTCCCACTGATTTCATCTAAATACCGTTGAGGCTCCAGACCTTAGCCTCTTTGTGGACTAGCCACATCAGTGAGAGACAGCATGTTCTAGGCATAAGTCCAGCACGCATACTGGCACGCAAAACCTTAAATTAGAGTGAATAAATGAAGACTCGGCACACCACGTCTGAAAGGTTGCCGACCCCTGATGTAAAAGGAAGCCTTGCACATTGTCTCCCCAAGGACTTGCACAGGTTTTGTTAAACCAGCACAACTCACTGTGTGTGCACTCTTATTTTGGTTTAAGAGAGCCTTATTTTGGTTTAACTTCAAACCTCTTCCTAATCAGGTTGAACTGAACTGTAATAAGCCTGGTTTAAAGTGAAATCAGTGTATCCACACACAGCCTTTTGCACCAGCTTAACTGAATTGGTTTAAAATCACCTTAAGCAAAACTGGTGCAACCAGCATGTAGACAAGCCTGTGGAGAATTATGCCACCATTTGAATGCAGGAGACAAGCAGCAATATCCAAAGCTCTTGTTAGCTCTATTGTTTTTCACTGTTAGATTAACCAAAAAAATATTGACCACTCGCTATGTACGTTTATTTTCAATTTAATTCCTTCTTCACTGGACCTCTCTTCAGCAGGTGCTTTTGAAACCACATAAGAATGATGGGTGCCATCTGAACAATGCCACATTTCAAAACCCATCTTCAGCATTTCTACAACCACCATTAATAAGGCATGTCATTTGCTATTAATTTGACTATAAAGTTTCCATTTGGTGTCTGGCTGGTTAGAATTCCTGATCATCCTCGTTGCATAATTTAAAAACTGTGATGATAATGTTTGGTTTTTCAAAATCCATTTCTTCCAAGGCTAAAATGACCTAAGAACATAAGAACAGCCGTACCGGGTCAGACCAAAGGTCCATCTAGCCCAGTATCCTGTCTACTGACAGTGGCCAATGCCAGGTGCCTCAGAGGGAGTGAACCTAACAGGCAATGATCAAGTGATCTCTCTCCTGCCATCCATCTCCACCCTCTGACAAACAGAGGCTAGGGACACCATTCCTTACCCATCCTGGCTAATAGCCATTAATGGACTTAACCACCATGAATTTATCCAGTTCTCTTTTAAACGCTGTTATAGTCCTAGCCTTCACAACCTCCTCAGGTAAGGAGTTCCACAAGTTGACTGTGCGCTGCGTGAAGAAGAACTTCCTTTTATTTGTTTTAAACCTGCTGCCTATTAATTTCATTTGGTGACCCCTAGTTCTTGTATTATGGGAATAAGTAAATAACTTTTCCTTATCCACTTTCTCCACATCACTCATGATTTTATATACCTCTATCATATCCCCCCTTAGTCTCCTCTTTTCCAAGCTGAAGAGTCCTAGCCTCTTTAATCTCTCCTCATATGGGACCCGTTCCAAACCACTAATCATTTTGTCATGGGGTTTGTCATGCTAATTACATAGTAGCTGCATATTAATGAACGTTACATGCAGAAGATAGGCACAGAACTGTTGGTGACGTGGTGGGTAAGTCAAGTTTTATGCATGAAATTTTGTACGACTGGATCTATTATCATTAGAACGTTTGACCTGGCAGCTGGTTGTTATCTTGTGTCTCAGGCCCTGGGTACATTCGGGAGGCCCATTAACTCAATTATTTGAGGAGACGCTTGTGAAGCTTGAAGCAGGAGTTCACACATAGCTCAGCAGTGGAGAGCAGCCCACCCAGACGGCAAGCTGCACCTATTGTCTTTAAATCAGAACTTCAGCATCCTAAAAGCCCTGAACAGCCTACGTTACTGGCTATACCATCCAAAGCATTACATTATATGACAGGTTTCATCCCCTTCCTATGATTGCATCACTGCTTCCTCTTTCACTCTGATTCTCCGTTACAATAAGGTCCTTTCAAGGCAGCATAAAAGGGCCTTAGAGTGGGTGACAACAGTCCCCTTCATAATTCCCCTTGGGGAGAGGCCCTACCTAGTGTAGAAATGGCATAAGGACACTATCCTGGCCCTGATCCTGGTATCTGGTGACTGGTGTAGGGGAGGGATTGAGATGTGTCAGGGGCATGGCTGGAGTCCACGGCTCTACAGGTGTTCTCTGCTTCCCAGGGCCCATAAGAGGCTGCTCTAACTTACATTGGTGACCAGACAGGCCCCTGCACAGCCCCAGAATACAGAGCTCACAAAGCCACCTTAAGACCTACCACTTCTGTCCCTGCTCCACGCACAAAGACCAAGTAACGGAGAATCAGGTTCTATATATTTAGTATATTTATTTCTCTGCTTTGCATCTCCTATAGACCCCCACCCTATCCCCATTCAACATGCACACCTGCCTCTAAGCCAGGGCAGCTGTACTCCTCCACCAAATCTCATCAGCTTTAGCATGTAAGCTCTTCCAATTAAACAAATATAATGTCATTCAGTAGGGCCATACATGTTTCTAGGCCTCCCGGAAAGGCTACAAAACACTTTGCATTGGAACCCCTTGTTTTCTCTCTCTCTCTCTGACACACAGACACACACACTCCCCTCCCCCCTCCCTTTCCAAGACATCTATCTTTGGGGGCTGAATTTTTGTTTTTAAATTACGTGCATGTGAAAACAGGGAGCTATAATAGAAAGACTTGGGTGACGCTCTCGTATAGTGTTGGGAGATTATAGCTTTTAAAGTGGATCTTTTTCATAATCCCATCAGTTGCTTTTTGAGCAACAGACAATGGAGAAGAAACTAATTTTCCAACTTAAAAATATTCTTTCCACGCTTTTTTTGAACGGGGATACAGGAAGAACAGCTGGCAACTGAAACTTGGCCAGGGCACAACCCTCATGTGAGACCAGTGCTTTTGCTTTGCTTAAAAAAACCCTGCCTTGCCTTAACAAAGCTGCAAAGAATCTAGGTCAAGATGATCTGTTGCCTCTTTGTAATGTTGTAAAACACTCAGATGCACTGTCAAAGGGAGCTGGCCTCAATAAAGATTTAGGTCCCGATCCCACAGCTAGCTCCTTCCTAGCAGATCCCTGCAGCCACACAAAGCCACACTCAAAACACTGTGGTTCTGTGTGGGTACAGGGTCTGCCTATGAGAGCTAATTGGAAGGGGCAAGGTCTAAATATAAGTACCGTCACTGATCACACAGTATTTAATGTGCTTGCTAGAGAACTGCTTTATTGTGTGTCTGGTTCCAACTGGCTTCACAGGGTCCTGCCCATAGTCTCAGTCTGGGAAGCTCAGCCCTTAAAGGCAGAGCCTGCAAGACCACAGTAAGAACTTCCACCTTGCCCCTTGTCACTCCATTACAGCTGTGAAAAGTAGGTGTAAAACGCTAGCGTTCTGATCTCATAGTATTTTAGGCCTACGTCCTCAATGGTATTTAGGCTCCTACCTTCCAGGATCTGGGCCTTATACTCTCTCTCCCCCCACAGGTGTATATAACTACACAATGAGCCAGACAGTGGGAAATCAGGCCCATTGTATCTAGCTTCCTTCTGTTGTCTTCAATGTGAGTTTGTGTGATGGGGGTGCACAAACCCCATGCCGGGCAACACCAGTTAATGAGCTATTGTGGGCTCAGTCACCCCTGCCCAGCCACACCTGTGAGAGAGGTCAGACCTGGAGGGAGGAGGTTAAAGAGGAAAACACAGCACAATTGGTGGCAGACCAAAGAGGAGAGTCCTTGGCTTCTAGAGCGAGGGCGGACTGAAGGCAAAAATGCCTTGGATGACTGCTGCCTGACAGCCCCTCCCTGAAAGAAAAGAGTGCCTGCTGCTGATCCAGGGTCTATTTCTCCATATTGGGTTGTGAGCTTAGTTAGGGCCACAGCTTAACAGAAGCCCTTTGAATGAAGAGAGCTTTAGCCCACCTGTGGGACAATTCATTTGTGTTAATTTCTTTTCTTGCTGGTTGACAACCCTGGAAGGGGCAGACTGGGGCTTAGCTGGCAGGCTGAGCTTCTTACGACAGGACTGGCATGGTGAACTACATAGACACTGCAGAGCAGAGACCTAGCTCAGGACCTAACGGGTGCCCTGGGGAAGGAATCTGGTGACAGGTTGCCTAAATAAGGATGAAGTAAACACTGAGGGCCTGATTCTTGTTTTAAACTGTTGTAACTCCATTGACTTCATCTGCCTTAGGGCATAGTTAAGGTTATATGTTCAGCCTTAACTTTCACATTTCCAGACTTTCAAGTACTTAACTGTGCAACCTTACCATTGCATTTATTTGGTTTTCCCCATGTAAAAAATAAAGGAACCTCTCACTGAAGTTCACAAAAGTTAGATAATCTTAATGATGTTGTAGCAGTTAGTATATACACCCAAGCACTGAAAAAATTCCTAACAATTAGGGGCAACATTTTTAAAGGCATCTAAGTGACTTACGAGTCTAAGGCCCAAAAGCCACACAAAGGGCCAGATTTTTAAAAGGTATTTAGGTACCCAAGTCCTTTTGAAATCAAAGGGAGTTAGGTACCTAGGCTCTTCTGAAAATCCCACTAAGTGCCTATCTGCATATTTTAAAATATGGCCCTAAATCCCTTTTGAAAATGGGATTTAGGATCCTAAGTCACTGAGGTACTTTTGAAAATGTTACCCAGGCTCTATTAGACTGTGAATTAGTCTTCCAAGGATAGCGGTGGAAGCTAAATACCTTTAAAAATCTGAGCCTAGATGACCCAACAGATCTCTAGGATCCTTAAAACAGTTGCAGAGAAAATAATTTACCAAGAGTCACTGAAGAACCACTTTTAATACATAGTTGCAATTCTACAGATACTGTAGATAATTCATAGGGTTAGTCCTACCATCACAAAAGCTGATCAAGCTGAGAACAGGGATATAGGTAAATCAGAGTGTTTTATTCTCAGTGTATATAGAGTTGTGATTAAGTGGTCTCTGCTTTCAGAAGGGAGATAAGGCCCTAAAAGTATGGGGGCCTCTGCAACAGCAGGTAATTCTTATATACGGGCTCCAGCCAGTAGGGCATTAATCACACTAAAACCTATCTGCAGATCTGAGTGAAGCCATAACTCTAGCTTTATAAATGAGGCCTGCACAGCTGATACTGTACATTGTCCCAAATTTACAGCTGTTGTGAATGATGGGCTAAGGTTCAGAAATCCATCTGCGGTGTCTTGGAGAGAAGAAATGGGGGCAAGTTACTGGTGAGAGGAGGGATTTAAAAAAATCTCTCCAGAGAGAGAGAGAGAGAGAGAGAGAGAGAGATTTATGCTTAAAGCAAGCACAGAACTGGAGCCAGCCATTAGAATCTCTGGGATGGGCTTTTGGTTTGATCTTAGAGAAGTCCCTTAATCACCCTGTACCTCAGTTTCCCCATCTGTAAAAGGGAGCTCTCTGGCTCACAGGAGTGTTGGGAGATGCCAGTATGCTCAGATGCTCTGGTGTTGGGCAGATGCCATCATCACCAAGGCCTAAGACCTAGACATCAAACAAGAGTGACACCAAAACTCACAGATGTTGGTGACAGTGCACTGGGGTCACTCATGAGGTCCCACAGTGGGGTGCTCTGGGGTCTTGTAGTGGTGTGCGCTGTAACCCAGCAGCCTGACAGGCAGGGAATGGGTTAACAGCCTGAAACAGGAACAGAGAAGAGGAATTGTCCACACACATACCTGGAGAAGCTGCCACTGAGAGGGGAGAATACTGTACACACTTGGGCTGATGAGGGGCAGAGGCTGGCTGGAGAGGGTGAGTAAAAGGGGCAACCTCTTCCCCTTCCTACTTAATAAGAAACTAAGGCAAGGCAGCTTTAAGAACAGACCTAGGCCAAAGTCTAACAAAGCCCCAGGCAACCACCCTGCTTACTTCCTGAAATGAGCTTTGCTCGCTTTGTTTGCTTGTTTAACTTGCAATTTGAACGTGGCTGAGAGAAGCTGTGAGCAAAGCATGTTGGCTCAGGCCCCAGCTCTGCTCTCCTTATGCTTGGACCACAGGCTGCGAGCAGGTCTGGTCTGGGGTGGAGGTGGGAGGCTCTCGCTCTCTCCTGACAGTCCTGACTTCAGCTCTGAGCCACATATGCATCCCCCTTTCTGGGCACCTCACGCTTTGCACAGAGGTGCTAGGGCTCTGCAGCTTACTAATAATAAGCTACTGGTGGAAACTGTTGTTCCTGTAAACATCCAGAGATGTTATCTGGATTCTTCAGTAATGTAGTTTGTGAATTAATTAAAGAATGTTGTTGTTTTTTAAGGGAGCCAGAGACTGTGAAGGAATGTAAGATATTGTCTGAAAGCGCACAGAATTTTTTCAGAGGTCAAGCGATAGGTCAGATATACTTGAAGTAAGCTTAAAGACCCAGTGGCTGAGAAAGGAGGCAGCAACACTGTGGAAACTGTTAATTGCCTAGCTCTTATACAGTACTTTTCATCCATCGATCACAAAGTGCTCTACGAAGGCAGCAAGTGTCCTTATCCCCATTTTACAGCTGGGGAAACTGAGGCATGGGGAGATTAAAGTGTCTGTCCAAGGTCACCCAGTTCTCTGCACAGTGGCAAAGCCGGGCAGAGAACCCACATATCCTGAGTCGTAGGCCAGTGCATAATCCACTAGACAACATTGCCTTCCTTTTAATAATAAAGAAACAAAACTGTAAGTTTCACAGGTGCCAACTTTTCCTGGAGGTGCTCCGCTCCACAGCCCTGCTCCCATTCTGCCCCTTCCCCCCCAGGCCCCACCTTCACTCTGCCTCTTCCTGCCCCCCTCTACCCTCTGCCCGAGGCCTTGCCTTCGCTCCATCTCCTCCCACCTCCACTCCGCCCCTTCCCCGAGGCCCCCGCTCATCCCTCTCCGCCCTCCCCCTAAGCCCCTCCCCTAGCCACCAAACAGCTGTTTGGCAGTGGCGTCACCCCCTATTCCTAGAATACCCTATCTGACTCCATTCACCATACAGCTTCATTCTCTCACGAATCTCCCCTCCAGGCACCCTTCTACACCCTCATTCCAAACTCTCAGATTTAATAGAGATGATTTTAAAGGCTTTAACAGAGGTGTGTAAAACAATACATGTTTATCCTCCTCTGCCCCTGGTCTCCCTAGCCCATCCTTGTGCTGCTTGTGGTCATTCTGACTCTCTGTGCTCCTGGGGCAGTGAGATGTAACTTCCAATTGTGCACAGGACACCTGGGACCTGCATCCACCGGTACAGTGGCACGGCTTCCGAGTGATCAGATTTCAGTGTAAAAGAAGAGACTCCAGGTATTCTCTCCTAGACGGGATAGCTAGAATGTGGGCCTGATGTTCAGAAGCACTGAGCCTACACAGCTGAAGTCAATGAGAATTGCCGGTTCTCTGCACCTCTGATGCTCAAGCCCTACATGCAGGATTCCAGTCAAGGCCTGCCCATCTCTTAAACTTCAAGGGTAAGATCTGCTCTCTACTAACTAAACCCGCTCCCTCTTCCCCCACCCCCCATTAACATTCTATTTCACTGTCTGTGATTAACTCAGTTCAGCATCTCCCAGGCCTTTGCTTCTGAATGTTAAGGTGTATCAAAAATGCTGTCCCTGTCATTCAGGACTTTATCACCCTTCTTTCTGTCCAGCCACACACAGTCACTGCTCCTTGCATCCCGCTCTGGAGGGATGGGACAGGGCAAGGTGAGAAGAAGCAAGGGTTGAATTATAGTTGAACTTGAGAAGCAGATACTCAACCCACTCTAAAGAGCAGGCTGCAGAAAAGGCACCCTCGGTGCTGTCCCACCTGTGACAGGTTAACCCCCCTCCGGAGTGCCACCTGATGTACTGGGGTACTACTGAGCCTGCCTGCTTTCCACGAGCCTGGGCTCCCTTACACTGTCCTGCTGAGCCAGGCCCTCATGCCTCCTCCAGCACAAACACAGGTAGGGACACACCCAGCTGCAGAAAGACACAGACACTGAAATCAGCTCTGCATGGGAAGGCTTTCAGCTAGGGAACTGCCCAGCACTCAAGTGCACACCCCCTGTGAAGTGTAAACCCACAATTGTATTGTCTTGTGCTGCACAGACAACTATACCGCATAAGCTTATTGAAATTCGCCTCCTCCCTCAAAGTGGAGGAAGATCTGCACAGCTTTTTGCCGCTCCCCCAGTTATGAATTCCACAAACTGGATTTAGAAAAGAAAAGAAAAGTTTATTAACTACAAAAGATAGATTTTAAGTAATTATAAGGGTTAGCAAACAGATCAAAGCAGATTACCCAGCAAATAAAACAAAAATGCAATACAAGCTTAAGATACTAAAGCAGCGGTTCTCAAACTGGGGGTCGGGACCCTTCAGGGGGTCATGAGGTTATTATGTGGGGGGTCGCGAGCTGTCATCCTCCACCCCAAACCCTGCTTTGCCTCCAGCATTTATAATGGTGTTAAATATATTAAAAAGTGTTTTTAATTTATGAGGGGGGTCGCACTCAGAGGCTTTCTATGTGAAAGGGATCATCACTACAAAAGTTTGAGAATCACTCTACTAAAGAAACTGGTTACAAGTAATAATTTCTCACCCTAAATGTTGTTTTAGGCAGATTGCAAAGTTTCTTGAAGGCAAACTGCTCTTGCTTGCAGCTTAAAACTCCAGGCATTTCTTTCACAGGCCAGACACCTTTTCCAGCCTGGACTCAGTCCTTCTCCCTCCCTTTGTCTTTGTTTCTTAGATGTCCACAGCAGTCATCCTGGGCAGGGATTCAGTGAAGAATGACCCTGATTATGTGACTCCCCTGCCTTAAATAGGTTTTACATAGGACGGGAATCCTTTGTTTTCCAGTGTGGTCTCCCCACCCCCTCAGTTGAAAAATACTGGTATTCTATTACGGAGTCCAGTACCAGGTGACTTGATCACATGATCCTGCAGTGTCAAAGCAGTCATCAGTCAGAGGCTGTTTGTAGCATCCCAGGAAAGCTTCTATGGAAGGTGGGAGATTAGCATCTTCTAAGACCTATTGTTTTCCCTAATGGTCCATTGACTTGTTCCCAGATAGCCAGACTGCTTGCATTCTGTCTGCTGGGTGTTCCCCAGGTGCAAACACTATGTAGTACAGATGTATAGTCAATATTCCTAACATTAGATACAAAAACAATACATGCATACAAATAGGATAATCATATTCAGTAAATCATAACCTTCCCAATGATACCTCACATGACCTGTTTTGCATAAAATACATTATGATTATGACACAATCAAATCCTTATATTACTATGAAAAATATGGGAAGCAGTGTCACAGGCTGCCTTTCTGCAGGAGGGAGATGATAGAGATCTCTTCCATCGTTATTTTACCTGAGATAGAGGAAGGGATGTGTAGTATATGCAAGCTCCATTAGATTTCCAAGGTGTATGCCAGCTGATTGGCATGCTGTCTGGTCTGTTGGTTGCCTTGACTCAAGGGTCCTGCTTTCTGATGAGTCTCTGTTCTGACTTTCCTTGTTAGACTGGGTACTGCAATTCTTCCAGATTAGGGTGGATATTATTAGCTTGGTAGTGTGGGAGAAACTGACGTGTCAGCTGTCTGCACTGTGCCAGTGATGGAGCTAAACAAAGACCTCTCCTGTTTCAGAGGCTGCCAGTCTGCCAATCTTAGGAGCAAAAGTGGTTGCCCACTCGTTTTTTGTTCCCCTGCTTCTTCTTAAAAGAATGCATTACTCCAATTAAAATTTACAAAAGCCCAATTTTTCTCTACCATAAAGTGCCTGGACACTTAAAACAGACTCCTGTTGTGAACAGACACACACAGCTTGAAGAGTTTTATGGCAGCAGAAGTGGGTTAAGCTCCATAACTGCCTAAATGGTTCTATGCCATCATGGTTCAGATGGATTGTTTCAGCACAGCAAGCCAACAATGAGCATATGCTAGTGGTTTCTTCTGCAGTAAATGAAGTGAGCATGATCAAAGGGTAACCCTTTGGGGACAGGTCACCCTGCTGCCATTGACTTCAGTGGAAAGTTCATGCCCCTAAATAAACGAATCTGGTTCCAAAACACACTACAAATAACCCAATTAAACATGAATAGTCTTTTGTTTGATCTATTCATAATATTTTTTGTCTTCACTTTCCCTGCACATCTCTACAGTACTGAAGCTTCACTCCAACCAAGTCTTTAAAAACAAAATGGAAAACTTTATCCAGAGGTTCTCCATGTGCCGCCTAGTCATTGTCTGACATGAAGCATTGGGATCCGTATGTGCTCAACACCTTTGAAAACAGGACACTTGCGTCACAGTTCAGGACAACGGCACCAGTATCCCTCTCTATGGTCCTGCAACAGCACCTGCTTTTAGGCTTCTGACTCCCAGCCATCACCACTCTTGGCCAGAGACCTGCATCTGTCTCCCTCCTGCCTGGGTTTTCCCAGGCTTTTCCTTGCCTACCCCGAGGTCCCCAACAAGTCAGACTGGCTAAGCAGGCCTGCTTTGCTTTCTCTCCAGAGGCTATAAACAGTGTAATTGCCCATAGCTCTAAATTATCACACGGCGCCTTCTAAGCAAGCACATTTATTCTTAAGGTGAAAGCATTATAGACAAAACATATTAAAAACAATAAAAGAACCTACATGCCTGCTAAAAGGCTTGCCAGAGATCACCCTCAGTTCCAACAAGGGCTCTGATGGGCAATAAGTCCTTCAACCCCCCTAAGGAGTTTTTCTGTGGTTACAAGTGCATGAAATCTTTTGCTTGGAACAAGAACACTCAGGAATCTGAGAGTCACTATTTTATACGGCCTAGGTCTTTGATCTGCAGAGACCACAAAGAGATAACCAGCCAGATAGTAGTTCTCTCCTCAGGGCATGGTTTCAAAAGCTTGGGTCTGGAGGAGATATTTCCTAGGAAACCCACAACTATGTCCATCCAGAAAGTGCCTTCTTGTCTGGCACATTGTTTAAAGTAGTCCTTTGAAGCTCAGACCCTTCCCAGGGTTTACATTGGCCATAGCTCCCCGCAAGAAAAGTTTCATACAATCCCACAATGATATATAAACAATGGATTCCAAAGCTATTTAAACTTCATCAATAAGATCTCCCAAAGATATTGCCAGAAATTGCCATATCTGTCACAACCTGTACTTAGGTTGCTGAATATCAATAGAAGCCTAATTCAAGTCCCCAGGTTTGAAAAAGTTTGTGCCAAATATCTTTGCCTGATAATATCCTCAGCTTATCCACTGAGATGGTCAACAAAAGGGCCATAATTCTCTTAAGATTCTGCCCTCTTTGAATTGCTATAGGAGATCTTTGCAGGTTCGATGTCTTAGCGTAATTCTGCTAGGCCGGATGTGAGATTTGGGCAATCCCACAGAAGCAGGCGCAGTCTAGCCTTTTGTATGTATTACTTCACCACTGCAGTATAAAGTGTCAAATATGATGCTGTGTGCTGAATATAGGGCAGGAAGCAGAGAATACTGCAGCCAAGACAGCGGTGAGAAATGTAAGTAGATGGAGTGTAATAATTGAAGTTGGCATTTGGCCAAAACACATGGGTAAAAATCACTCCCCTCTTCAGTAAAGCTCATGAGATCTTTAAGGAGCACCAGGGATCAGGATGTGGGTACTGGGTAAAGCTTACTGAAAAAAATGTATTACAAATGTATCTGCCAGATTTGGCCTACCCTTGTAAATAACGATTTCAAAAGTCTTTCTTTACTCCATGCATTTATTGCTGAGAGCTCTTTAAGGGTATCTGATGTTTGAGCTGTGTTGGTTGGTTCTGACTGGTGAGAAGTCATGTGGCAGTTTTTTCAGTTTCCAGATTGGGTGAGTGCACCAGCACTTCCAATACAAAAAGTCACGTGTGCAAATCTAAAACCTGGTTACTGCAAATACACACGTGCTCACCTTGGCAATGTGCTGGCTGTGAACATTCAGGCCAGTGAAATATGATCACAGCAGTGCTCACAGAAAGTGAACACAAGAATCACAGGTGTACGGCAGAAATGAATTCCCTTTAAGGACTTAAGGAAATGACCATGGGAAATGGTGGTTTGGTGGGGGGATGGGTCCAATTCTAGTTCAAGTCTTCCCAAAAAAATGCCAATCCTCCTCTAGCACAATACCTATCCCCAGTTACCATACTGGGGCAGTGAGTCAGTATTGACTCCAAGGGAACAATGCATCTTTTGCATCACCAATACCCTTTCCCACAGCATGCCGGGTTATTACAGCCTCAGACTGGTATCCCTGCATAAACTACAGCATGCTCCCTCTGTTCTAAGGGAACAACTAGAACAATAAGGGGGAGGGATAGCTCAGTGGTTTGAGCATTGGCCTGCTAAACCCAGGGTTGTGAGTTCAATCCTCGAGGGGGGCCACTTAGGGATCTGGGGAAAAATTGGTCCTGCTAGTGAAGGCAGGGGGCTGGACTCGATGACCCTTCGGGGTCCCTTCCAGCTATATGAGATAGGTATATCTCCATTTATTATTATAAACTAAATCTTACTACTTTCGAGTGACGGTGTGGAGAACGAACGATCTCACTGCGTGCATGAGCCTGCAGGGTGTGGTTTCTCACTTCAGCAAGAGAGTTTGCACCAGCTGCAGCCCTGCCTCACATCTCTGGGTGGAGGGAGGGTAGCTTTGCTCTCAAGCCTTGCACACCCTCTTTCCACATTTTGCATTCTGCCTCCACTCCCTGCATTTGCAACGGCGGTGCTGCGTGGTAATGTGGTGTATGTGAGATTTCAGAGCAGCTCTGCGGCCGGCTGGGAGCTGACAGATGGTGGGTTTGAACTACTTCCAAAACCCGCTGCAAGTTGAATCTCTCTTTTGATGCCTGCATCAGTAAAGTGAAGTGTGGCTCACTCGTCGTTAAAAGGGGAACGCAAATAGAGGAAAACGAACAAGCTAAAGCAGAGATGGGGACCACAGGTGCAAGGTTTGGCTAAGCTCATCCCTAATTTATAGTCCCACCTTCTTGCCTAAATGCCCCGAGTCATTGCTCCATTTCATAAGTGGAGCAGCTCCAATGAAAGATACAAAGCAGAGAAGCCTTTCTTTAGCACATGCCACTGAGAACTGATGCACAGCTGAAAGCGGAGCTTTTACATGTATTTTCTTCACCTGATGATTGCCTGCAAAGAGGCAGCATAATACAGTGGTTAAAGAATGGGACTGGGAGTTGGGAGACCTTCGTGCTATATCTGAATTTACCACCACCTCCCTATGTGAACTCAGGTGAGTTGTTACATAGCTCTGTGCCTCAGTTTCTCCATCTGTAAAATGAGACTACTAAGGCATGAGATCTTGAGATGGAAGTGTGTACTATTAATAGTTTATAGTAATTCTTAAGATAAAGGAGTCCAAACTGTATGGTTCAGGGTGCAAACTGAACACTATAAGCCAGGAAAGAATGGGGGGTCCTTTGATACAACACTGCACAGTTTCCGGTGCATTGTGAATAGTTCATGCCTTCCTCTGAAGTATGGTCTAGCCCAGGGGTAGGCAACCTATGGCACGCGTGCCGAAGGCGGCACACGAGCTGATTTTCAGCGGCACTCACACTGCCTGGGTCCTGGCCACTGACTCTGCATTTTAATTTAATTTTAAATGAAGCTTCTTAAACATTTTTAAAACCTTATTTACTTTACATACAACAATAGTTTAGTTCTATACTATAGACTTATAGAAAGAGATCTTCTAAAAACGTTAAAATGTATGACTGGCACGCAAAACCTTAAAGTAGAGTGAATAAATGAAGACTCGGCACACCGCTTCTGAAAGGTTGCCGACCCCTGGTCCAGCCCCTGCCTGACATAAGCTAGCTAGCTCTCAAGACAGTGGCCTGATCCATTCGATCAAACGCTGCTTACATGGCATTGCTCTGTTTCCTTTGCTAAGGTTACTCAGCGGCCGTGTTCACTAATGAGTTCTTTGACAGGGTGTACAGGTCATTCAGTGCCCCCTGCAGAGGTCCCACCGCCCTCTTGTATCTGAGCAGAGGCCACCAGCTGAGCTCTTCTGAGCCACAAGCAGTATGGGGTTTTTAGCCAAATCCTAGCAGGCGGTTGCAGAGCCCCAGCTGGGGTTGCCTCTAGGAGTCACTCCGGTGTAGCTGTGCCTTGTTAGGCTCAGACATGCGAGTGAGGGTTGGCTTGCCTCATGCAGGGAGAGAGAGCCGTTTGCTGATCCCAAGCATCTTATGCATTGTGTTTAGTGCTACCCGCCTGTGAACTCTCTGTCCAGCTGCTCAGCCCTCTATGTCCAGGTCCCATGATAGGCACTCAGGCAGTATAAACATAGACAGACACAGACCCCAGCCTGTTCCATGCATACGTGGCACTGAAATTCAATGCTTGAAACTCAATGTGTTTTTCTAGGCAAAAAAACAGGCATTTGCTAAAACCAGAGAGAGAAAAGCAAAATTGAAGACCTGCAAAACCGCTCTGCACAGGTGAATGAAAATCCTGGCTCAGGGCCTCAAAGGTATTTAGGCTCCTGACTTCCACTGATTTCAAAGGCAGACAGGAACCTAAATACCTCTGAGGATCTGGGCCTTTGTCACCAGCCTTGCCAAGGTTTATTAAAAATCCCTTTAATGAGCAGTGTATTAGCCTAGAACAAAATTTCCTGAGTAGGGGAGAAAAATATTATTATGGAGGCAGAGGGACACAATCTTGCTTTCAGGAGAAGAGCATCAGCTAAGACTGAAATCCCATGGCCTGGTTTTGCCCTTCAATGCCATTAAGATAATGGCATCGTCATTTAATCTTACTTACCCTTTTCTCACTCTTCAACCCACACCCATTCCTATGGCACCCGTTGATAATCCCACTAGGACTGTCTCCTTTCCTGGATTTCATTTTCATAATCTCCACAAGAGATTCCAGCTGTGGAGTAATACACACACAGAGCCGAAGGCTTCGGGGAGTGGCTATTGTTCAAATGGATACTGTTTGTAATTAAAAGAGCAGAATGCAAGCGCTTTAGAGCAGGGACTCTGTCCCCAATTTTCCACTGCCGTCTCCCTTGTGCAGTCACATTTGTGCAAAGTGAGTGTGCTGTAAAATACTCCCATGCCATCCTGGTAGCACAATTAAAGCAACTGCCATTCCACTCACACCCACTTTGCCGAGGTGTAAATTACTGGAGGAGGTGCAAAGCTGTGGGGAATCAGCCCCTGCTTTTTAAAGCACTCAGTACAGTTTGGATGCTACCTAATAGATCGGAGCACACTGTATTGCTAATCTAGACTAAAAGGATACCTACAGTTTTCATGTGAACACAGAAATGGCTGTTGCAGGGGCGAGACTGGAGAAGCAAAACCCACCCCTGCAGGCAGGTGTGAACATCCCTCAGGGCTGCTCGGCTCTTGTTCAGTAGAATAATGTTGCTATTAATTAAGGCTCAGCATAAGCTGCTTAACAACAAGTATCCACATAGCCGGCTTCTTAGCACGTCCTGTTTGCTGCAGTTTTTGTCTTCTCCTTGCTCTTGCTTTCCAGTATTTCTATTTATTTCCCGCTTTAATTTCCAGGGCAGGATTATACTGAACGGACTATAATGCTCACAGCAAATCTCACCCCTACTCCGACTTGCTGAGTTGCTGCCCTTCATTAATGCAGGCTGGGCCGGCCTCAATCACTTTAACCCATCGAATGCCAGGATGTCCTATATTGCTGGCCAAACAAATGCTATGGGGTATCATTAAACAATTACAAGCCACATACTGAAAGAAATCTCTCCCACATCCTGTTTCCTGCCCTTCAGAGAGTCCCCCAAAACTCATCATCAGAAGCAAGCTCCACCCAGCAGGGCCGGCTCCAGGTTTTCTGCCGCCCCAAGCGGCAGCGGGGGGGAGGGGGGGGGGAAAGGCGCTCGGCGGCACTTCGGTGGCAGCTCAATCGCGCCGCTCCATTCTTTGGCGGCAGTTCAGCGGCGGGTCCTTCACTCCCTCTCTTCCTCTTCAGCGGCACCTCAAAGAGGAAGAGAGGGGCTGAGGGACCTGCCGCTGAATTCCCACCGAAGACCCGGACGTGCCACCCCAATAGCGGACGGAGTGCCGCCCCTTTGTATTGGCAGCCCCAAGCACCTGCTTCCTTAGCTGGTGCCTGGAGCCGGCCCTGCACCCAGACCAGGACACACCAACTCAAAGTGGCACCAGACCCTGTCAGAACAACAGATGCGAAACCTACAGACATATCTCCACTGCTATGATGATCAATACCGCCCTCCACCCACCTTTCAAGATCCAGGAGTCCTACACATGCCTATCATAACATGTAGTGTATCCATCCAGTGCACTAAATGCCCCAATAGCAACTATGTGGGTGAAAGGAGACACTCACTATCCTCTTCACTGCACTCACACGGAAAAATGATAAAATCCTAAACCACCACATCATCCGTGGGTGAACACTTTTCACAAAGCAATTGCTCCATATCTGACCTCTTAGTTACTCCTGGGGGAATTCTGCACCACTACGCATGCACAGAATTCATGTCCCCCGTAGATTTCTTTGCTTCCCCCGCAGAAAAATGACTTTCGGACAGGGAAGCTGCAAGAGGAGTCATGCACCACTCCCTAGCTGTGCAGGTATATCGTTTCAGGCACCCAGAGCAGCCGATGGAGAGATGAGTCACTGCAGGGCTGGGGACACCCCAGCCAGTGACTCCTACCCTAAGATGGGATCAGCTGCTAATCCCAGCTGGTCTGGAGGCAGAAGAGGATGGGACTTCCTCTTCCCCTGCAAGGAGTGGCTGGGGCTGTGTTCGACCCCCCCACCACCACCACCCAGAAACCTTCCCCAGCTGCAGGAAGCTCAGCATCCTCCCTCCCTACTTCCTGTCCCCATCGCTCCTCAGCTGCGGGGGGATGGGTCACTGTACAGGGAGCTGCTCCCCCATCCGCCCAACCTCCATGCATCTGGACCTCCCAGACCCAGACACCCTTCCCAAGCCTCACCTGGTACATCCAGAACCTCCCTAGCCCTCCCTACCCGAACCCCATCCCATTGAACCTCAACCCCTGCATCTGGAGCCTGCCTGCACTCAGACCCCCCTGCCTCCTAACCCCCACCCCTGCACCCAGACCACCCCCCACTGAGCTCCTGGCACTCAAACCCCCACCCTGATGAGCCCCACCCCCCTGCACCACCCTGAGCCTCCACTAACGTAACAGAGGGTAGGAGTTAGCCCGGGGTAAGTAAGGTACCAGGCAGAGGGACACAAAAAAACAATACTATTAAAAGATTCCCCAAATGCTCTCTGTGATGGGTTGGATCACAGAAACCCCCTTGGGAGCTGCCAACTGATGTGCAAAGGCTACCTCTGTTCCTGTCTTCCCTGCCAGCTCGGTGGCTCCAGCACCCTGTCTTGCTGAAGCCAGACACACCCGTCTGCTCCAACACAGACCCAGGGTCTGAATTACCTGCCCCAAAGCTGCAGGTTTACCTGAAAACAGCTCACAGAAGTGTGCTTGTCTTTAGCACTCAGATGCCCAACTCCCAATGGGGTCTAAACCCAAATAAATCCGTTTTACCCTGTATAAAGCTTATACAGGGTAAACTCATAAATTGTTCGCCCTCTATAACACTGATAGAGAGATATGCACAGTTGTTTGCTCCCCCAGGTATTAATACATACTCTGAGTTAATTAATAAGTAGAAAGTGATTTTATTAAATACAGAAAGTAGGATTTAAGTGATTCCAAGTAGTAACAGACAGAACAAAGTAAGTTACCCAGCAAAATAAAATAAAATGCGCAAATCTATGTCTAATCAAACTGAATACAGATAATCTCACCCTCAGAGATGCTTCAGTAAGTTTTTTCTCAGACTGGACACCTTCCAGGCCTGGGCACAATTCTTTCCCCTGGTACAGCTCTTGTTCCAGCTCAGGTGATAGCTAGGGGATTCTTCATGATGGCTCCTCTCCCCCTCTGTTCTCTTCCACCCCTTTATATATCTTTTGCATAAGGCGGGAATCCTTTGTCCCTCTGGGTTCCCCCACCCCTCACTGGAAAAGCACCAGGTTAAAGATGGATTCCAGTTCAGGTGACATGATCACATGTCACTGCAAGACTTCATTACTCACTTGCCAGCACACACATATACAGGAAGACTCACAGGTAAATACAGCCATCTGCAGACAATGGCTCTGGTTAATGGGAGTCATCAAGATTCCAAACCACCATTAATGGCCCACACTTTGCATAATTACAATAGGCCCTCAGAGTTATATTTTATATTTCTAATTTTAGATACAAGAGTGGTACATTTATACAAATAGGATGATCCCACTCAGTAGATTATAAGCTTTATAATACCTTACAAGAGACCTTTATAAAACTATTCCAGTTACATTATATTTACTTATCATGTTTTTATAAAACCATATAGACTGCATAACGTCACACTCTCAAACATTTTTCTACTAGCCTTTCTGTAAAGGAGCTCAGGTAATCAGAGCCATATAAGTAACTAGCTAAATACCGGGGGCCTTCTACAGAATTTTTGGTGGGAGTAGAATGCTATCAAGACTTCACTGGAACTCTTTTGAAATAACATGTAAGTCGCTCATTCTTTCACCATCTGGTAGTATGCTGATAAAAGCTTATCATGTTCTCTACATTTCTACAACCGAGAGTTAATTTTGTCTTCTGGTAACCTAGTAGCAGCACAGCAAAAAAGAAAAGTAACAGTGTAACTAGTCCTCTTCCTACTCCTGTTCTCCCTCCCACCCTACACAGAGGAAGAATGATGCAGCACTTCAGGTGCACACGTGGTACTTGGGAGACCTGCATTCAATTCCGTGTTGTCACCAGGAGCGCCGCCAGCTTTTTCGCCGCCCTAGGCGGCGGAAGGTCCCACCCCCGAAATGCCGCCCCCGACAGAGGCAGCGGAAGGTCCCACCCCCGAAATTCCGACAACGACCGGGGCGCCGGCGCCCCCCAAATGTTGGCGCCCTAGGCGACTGCCTAGGTCGCCTAATGGGTTGCGCCGACCCTGGTTGTCACAGGCTTCCTTTGTGACTGGCCTCAGGCAATGGATTTGCCTTCCTTTCAATGGAAGTTAGAAGCCTAAATACCTTTGAGGATCTGATTAGTCTCTCTGTGCCTCAGTTCCGCATCTGTATAATGGGGATAAATAGAGGGCTGGCTCTAGTGTTTTTGGCGCCCCAAGCGGCGGAAAAAAAAAAAAAAGCCACGATCGGTGGCACTTCAGAGGCAGCTCCGCCGCCGCCGCTTCATTCTTCGGCGGCAATTTGGCAGCAGGTCCTTCCCTCCGAGAAGGACTGAGGGACTCGCCGCTGAATTGCCGCCAAAGAGCCATACGTGCCGCCCCTTTCCGTTGGCCGCCCCAAGCACCTGCTTGCTGCGCTGGTGCCTGGAGCCAGCCCTGGATAAATAGCACTGCCCTGCCTCACAAGGGGGTTGTGAACATAAATGCATTAAAGATTCTGAGGTGCTCAGATACCCCAGTAATAGGGGGCCATATAAAGTTCCCAAGCTAGCTAACACACCCCTTGCTTCTCTTTCCCCCCTCCCCCAATATGTTTAGATCCCTGGCATACCAGAAAGCAGTAAACACTACCCTGATGCTATGCTTAGGTCCATGCTTTGAACAATAAGCATCTAAATAATGCCTCTAAACTGTATGCACAGCCGCTGCACCGAAATAAGCCACCCTGACACATTCGCATCAGGTAGGTGCATATGCAAATAAGCACTTAAACATCCACTCATGTGCACTTTTCAGGGACTGTGAAGGCATGTGCATTTTTAAAGGCATGCTTGAGGCCCACACATGTCAAAATTTGACACTTGATGTATGATTTATCTCTATTTGGTAATTTGCCTTTGCGTTAGCACGATCAAAGCAGAATTTCACTTGCCTAAACTGCATCGCAAACCCAGTAACTGTCAGTACAACTTCATCACCTTATTCTATTTCTCAGCAAAGACTTCATACCAGTCTGATGTCCTGGGGGCCTCCTGTTGCTAGGGTTTCATTACTCTTGGCTAAACATGGTACACCACTTCTATTAATATACCATGCAGAACTATTAAAGGCAATGAAACCTAAAACGACATTTTTAAAAGGGTAACTGTTGTGATGCATTGCCCTTAATTTGGCTGTTGTATGTCACATCATGGCTGATCCTGCTCCCATCCAAGTGAGGGCTTGTCTGCTACTTTGTAAATGCACTGATTCTTCTGGAATAAAGAGATTTTTATTCCAGAATAGAGTGTCCACATTGGGAGCTGTTCTATGATCTCTGCTACAATTGCCAATGTAGACAAGCCCATAGTGGTGGAGGGGAATACCAGGACACCAATGGAAACAGACATAGGCCCCTAATAACTTGATAAACCACAGCGGATGACCCAGTAAATTAGCAGGGATCTGCTACCTACTTCTTATTGACTATTAATATGTGGTGTGATTAAATTTCTTTAACTTTGACTAAAGCTGATTTATGGAGCTGGTTGAAAAGTGCTGGAATTCTGAAATTTTGAAATGGGGAGAGGGAAGTTTTACACTTTTCATGGCCCATATTTCCTTGTGTTCAACCTGCTCTACTGATTTTAATTGCTGCTTCCTCCTCATGTGGTCTGTTTGGGCCTATATATCAATGTGTACATGTGTCACTCCCAGTAAACAATTTGCACGAGCACATTATAGCTATATGGCCATGCTGCTACCAGTAGAGCCATTACGACTTTTATATTCCCTTCTCCTCAAATATCATACTCTACGGTCATCCACTTGTTAACCCTTTAAATCATTTCAAATGCAAAATGGCCATCTGTAGCTCTTCAGTTACTCCCTAGCTTTCCATTTTAATTTACAAAACCAACTCAGCAGAGCTGGTTATCTCATGGCTTTAGAAGAGACTCAATCAAGACCAGTGTCTGAAGTATCCAAAGAAAGATTAATCGCTCCCTTTTGTATTGAATTCAGCCTATAATAATTGTGATGGTTAAAACCACTTGGTTCTAAATGCCTTGGGTCAAATTCTCCTTTCATTTACATGGCTGAAAATGTGGGTGATTCTGCTGAAGTCAATGGAATTAATCCAGATTGAGACCAGTGTAAATGAGAGCAAAATTTGACTCCTTGCTTTTAATTCAGGTCTCTTTTCTTCTTTTCTGAAGAAGGAAAAAAGTAACACAACTGGTTACTTTGGGGGCAGATGGTGTTACACTTACTTGCACTGATCAATACCTTATTCCACTCCTACTCCCACATTCTTCAAGGGGTCTAGTTGCAGAGTAAAAGCTTGATCTTGCTGCCATTCAAGTCAATGGAAACAATCCCACTAATTTAAATGGAACAGGATCAAGCTCTAAGACAGTGGTTCCGGGTTGCACTGTCAGTGGATGGGGTCGTGATCCCGAGTGTGCAGAGGACACCATTTTGCTCTACAAAATGTCATACTCCATGAAGCATGACCACACACATATGGTACATGCCAGGTCACACTGTGCGGAGAATGCTATTTTGCGCTACAAAATGGCATCCTCCATGCTGTTGGGGGCCATGGGAAGTAATACATCTGAAAATGGCATCACGCAGGCAAAACGTTTGGGAACTGCTGCTCTGCAACATGAGTTTGGATGGCCCAATCTACCCTGAATTGAGCCAAGTCTTGAGACTCCCCTCTGAAATATCTGTCTTTACGAAAATCATGCACATTCTCAAGTGTTTATTTACACAATGAGGCCTCCTACCCTGACTCACTCCTTTCTTAGCCAACCCGGCTCTGACAGACTGTAAATATTATCTAAGAGCTTCAGGATTTGTTCCTTTTTGTTTTTATAAACCATCATTCTGTTTTCTTTCCCCGCCACAATCTCCAGTAACTCTGGCTGTGTCCTATCCCTTTACAGAGCTGTCAGAAGCAATAAACTTTAATTTCCCTCCATAAACATGATGAAACCCCTTTAATTATTAAAATGTCCATGTTATTTCACTGGCGAGAAGGCAAACCCTGTATGTTCTAACTGTTTGCTGTTTCTTCGCAGTTTCCTTCGCACAGGATTTTCGTTCTTGTTGTTAAAATAAACAATTCTTTGGACTTGGCATTCACAAGAATCTGTTGAATTAAAACCAGTTTAAGCTTGCAGACCTAGATCTTTCAGTGAAGGAGGGAGTGGGGGAAATCTCTTTTCATGGTAACAAATTCGTAGGGTGGTTAGTGTGAAACTGGGGCTTAGGATGCCAGTAAACTAGAAGAGCAGACACTGGGTAACTCAGATCGAGGTGTTCTGATCTGATAAACTCTAGAATCCGTATGTAGCTTAACTATATAGACTTTGTTGCATAAAAACATTTCAGTTTTTTTCTAAAAAAAACCAACAGTTAACATTGTAACAAGCTGCGGCTTTCCAGGACTTCATGGTTGCGATGTCTTAGACTGTGACTATTTGAAATTACATGGTGATAGCAGGAATAGCTTCCTCATAGTGAAAAGCACATGCCTACCATCTGAGCTAAAGAAAAATTCCTGTTAGCAGGATGTAAGCTATGGCCAGAAGCTCCAGAGCGGAAATCTCTATACTCCCTCTATTGGTGAAAAGGGAAAAATGCTGCCTGAAAGCTTCATTTGCATAGACTCCCTACCCACAGTGACACTTTTGAGGTCACAATAACCATGCCGGAACTTGCATTTGGGGTAGTAGTGAGCAGTCAGGGAGGTGAAGAGCTGAGCTCTTCTCTTCTCGCACAGAGCTCTTTTCTAAGCAGCCAGGACTCTATTCATAGTATCCTAAGGACTCCTGGCAATCCTCTTAGGTGAATTGCATGGCAACAGGGCTGGATTAAGACCTTTAGAGGCCCTAAGCACTGAAAAGATTATGGTGCCCCCCCATATGTAATTCAAAATAAAAACACTACTATACCATAAAATAAAATTTTATTTTTCAAAATGATACAAAACTTACATGGATGCTGAAATTAAAATAGCTTCTTTCTAGATTTTCTGATTGCAAAATTCTGGATATGTTCATCGAAGCTGACTCGACGAAGCATGTCCACTTCCATACACAATAGGGAAAGTGAATCAAGTCTGTCCTGACACATTGTTGTTCTCTGAGGGTTTTTCATTCTTTTCAGCTGAGAAAAAGAGCGTTCTGCGGAGCAGTTAGTAATCATCAATGTTAGAAAAATACATAGTGCGATCTCTACATTTGGAAATACACATTGTATTCCGTCTTTCAATATTGTGTCATGAAGATCAATGTGACTGAATTCCATTTTTCCTGTTTCATTAAACTTTGTGTGCATATAACAGTGGAACTGCCGTACTTCTCCACAGAGATTCATGTTCAAGTCAACAGGGTATGAGTCAACTAGCTTTTGGGAACCTTGTGACTATTGTTCGTCAGATAAGTCCATATCGTTTAGAAAACAAAATCTACTTGATACTTCTTTGTACACTTCACCTCTCCTCTTCATATGAGCTTCAAGTATATCAATTATAGCGTAGTAAGTAGATATGCGAAATTTGTCTCTAGGATTCAATGCTGTTTCTGTTGCACTGCTATCATTTGCTTGTTTTTTCCTGATTCGCTTGCGGGACTGGGCTTCTTTATAGTTAGTATCAGGCAAGATATCTTTTGATATGTCTTCAAATCTTTCGAAATCATTCCTCAAAGTGTGTACGTGGTCTGCTAATGATTGACAGCGATCTGCACATGTTTTCAAATCCAATTCTTTTTCTTGGAGAGCTTGACTTGTGTGGTAAAAGTGTTGTAAAATTTCATTCCACATGGTCAACATGAATACAAACTCTAGTTTTTGCATCTTGTTTGCAATGTTTTCTGCCTCTCGTATAGTTTCTCCCTTTTGTGATTGGTCTTCACCTATACTTTCTAATGCATCCACAAGCTTTGAGTAGGACTCCAGAATTGCACTTGATGCCACTGCATGTGCCTCCCAGAGAGTATTAGAAAGAGATTTCAACACATGATCATTGCCCAAATATGTTTTAAGAACTGCCCATTGGTGTGTTGAGGCAGAGAAAAATGTATAAAGCAACGACTGTTGAGAAAAACCTTACTGCCCCTGGACAACAATCAACAGCACTGCGGCCAACAAGATTGAGAGTGTGCAGCACATGGTTTGAATATGGCATATTTGTTCTGTTCTAAAAGCTTCTTCTGCATTCCTTGATAACGCCCTGACATGTTGGCAGCGTTGTCATAAGATTGCCCTCTGCACTTTGAGAAAGCTATTTTGAAAACTTGGCACAGATAATGCAGTACTTGATTTGCCATTTCTTCACCAGTGTGGCTTTTCAAATTGAGGAATGTTATAAATCGTTCAACTGGTTTTCCATCTGTGGGAGACACATATCTTAGTACAATACTCAATTGATCAATATGTGAAAGATCAGGTATAGAATCGACAGATAAACTGAAGTACCCAGCAGTACTTATTTCATCCACAATAGCTGAACGAACTTTGTCACTCATTAGACCAATGAATCATAGAATCATAGAATCTCAGGGTTGGAAGGGACCTCAGGAGGTCATCTAGTCCAACCCCCTGCTCAAAGCAGGACCAAACCCAACTAAATCAGCCCAGCCAGGGCTTTGTCAAGCCTGACCTTAAAAACCTCTAAGGAAGGAGATTCCACTACCTCCCTAGGTAACCCATTCCAGTTCTTCACCACCCTACTAGTGAAAAAGTTTTTCCTAATGTCCAACCTAAACCTCCCCCTCTGCAACTTGAGACCATTACTCCTTGTTCTGTCATCTTCTATCACTGAGAACAGTCTAGATCCATCCTCTTTGGAACCCCCTTTCAGGTAGTTGAAAGCAGCTATCAAATCGCCCCTCATTCTTCTCTTCTGCAGACTAAACAATCCCAGTTCCCTCAGCCTCTCCTCGTAAGTCATGTGCTCCAGCCCCCTAATCATTTTTGTTGCCCTCCGCTGGACTCTCTCCAATTTATCCACATCCTTCTTGTAGTGTGGGGCCCAAAACTGGACACAGTACTCCAAATGAGGCCTCACCAGTGCTGAGTAGAGGGGAATGATCACATCCCTCGATCTGCTGGAAATGCCCCTACTTATACAACCCAAAATGCCATTAGCCTTCTTGGCAACAAGGGCACACTGTTGACTCATATTCAGCTTTTCGTCCACCGTAACCCCTAGGTCCTTTTCTGCAGAACTGCTGCCCAGCCATTCGGTCCCTAGTCTATAGCAGTGCATGGGATTCTTTCGTCCTAAATGCAGGACTCTGCACTTGTCCTTGTTGAACCTCATCATATTTCTTTTGGCCCAATCCTCTAATTTGTCTAGGTCCCTCTGTATCCTATCCCTACCCTCCAGCGTATCAACCACTCCTCCCAGTTTAGTGTCATCTGCAAACTTGCTAAGGGTGCAGTCCACACCATCTTCCAGATCGTTAATGAAGATATTGAATAAAACCGGCCCCAGCACCGACCCTTGGGGCACTCCACTTGATACCGGCTGCCAACTAGACAAGGAACCATTGATCACTACCCGTTGAGCCCGACCATCTAGCCAGTTTTCTATCCACCTTACCGTCCATTCATCCAGCCCATACTTCTTTAACNTTTTGTGTCAATCCAAAGCCCTGTCTTCGATTTAAATATGTCAATATTGAATCTCTGTGAGTAGTGCTATTTTCATGTTGTTCAATTAAAACAGTATTCCGCCAGTCACTAAATCCATCTGCAGCAAACCGGGATGTTGAAGGTTTATATGCAAAAAGTTTGCAAACAAAACAGTACACAGACCCTGTTGATGGTGAATACAGTAGCCATTCTCGAGTGTATTTCTCACCATTCGCTTTCATGCCGAAAAATATTTTTTGTGGACAATATCTTGTTTGTTTGCTATTGGTAAAAGTCCGATGTGATTTCTCAAATGGCCCAGTGTGGTGTTGACAGTCATTTGGTCCACGATCTATCCAGTAAGCTACAGCATTGGTACTGAAATCAACCCACATACCAGGATCTTCTCTCCTATTATTTACAGCATGAGCAGGTTCAGTCTCTGACACATCCACACCTTCTAGAACAATGTCTGTTTTACCACCAGGAGTAGGATGATCAGTTACAGTCTCTGATTTCCTTGCATTATTTCGATCTACGTTAGTAGGACGCCCCCCTGGTTTAGGTGGGAATAAGTAATAAAAAGAGAACAGAAAAACGGGGGAAGAGTGTGCAGTGGAGTGAAAGGAAGTCTAACAAAGTTCTGATTTTCCCCATGATGACTACTTCGATGCTTTTTTTGAAATATCAAATATCAAATTTTTTCCAAAAAAAAATCTCTTTTTTGTTGTAGCCCCCTGCTTTGCTGGTGCCCTAAGCACGTGCTTAGTCTGCCTATTGGGTAATCCAGCCCTGCATGGCAAGAGATAATGCAGAGGATAGTAGCAGAGCTGAGTAGACTCTAGTGAGTCCCTGACTGCCTAGCACCTTAATTAAGCTAAGTAGTGGCAGCTCTTGGCAAGCATCTCCCTTGGGATTGGAGACAGACCAGCAAAGAGATTCTTGGATACTGCTTGCTGACCCCAACCATGAGTGGAGGTTGGTGGATGGGTGAGGTGGTGCAGCCAAGGACTATCAGACCTTTGGCACAAACACAAGGGTGTTAGACAAATTACTGCCAAACTCACTGGCAGGGCAGTGGAGGGCAGTATTTGACTCTTTATTTGCGTATCTATTGTGTTGCTGTGCTTCCCAAGTTCATGACTGTTCCCTTTCCCCTAATCCAGATTTCCTTGTTTGTGTGCAGTTTTGGAGTGCCTGCAGATGGGGAAGTTCTGCCTGTTAAGGGACCCAGGGAAGGTGCATTTAATTTTCCAGGTTTCTAGATGTGGATGGAGCCAGTTTGGTTATTTCTCAGGAGGGACTCTAGATATACTGAACCTGGCCCATTTTGCTACTGTCAACCACCAGGCAGAAAAGTTCAAAGTATAAGGCCTATGACACAGCTGAGCAGTTTTAATCCTAACCAACAAGGGGCAGTAGTGACACATACACATTATCTAGGTCTTGTAATACATACACTTTAACATATGGAAAACTGGAGAGGGCAAGAAAGCAGGCTGGGAGGTGCCCTTTTGAATGGGTCAGTTTTCAGGCTTCTCTTTTCACCGAGTCCATTGGTTTCCCTTGCTTGAACTGCACCACATGAGCAGCAATTGTGAGACACTAGCACGGGAAGTTGTAGAGCTTAATTCAGCTGAGAGACAACCCTATTGTTGTCATCATGGGAGGTTCTCCTGCATGCAGGACTGTATGGGGCCCAGGTGTTTTCCCATATAAGCTACTAGTGTTTCATTGTAAAGATCAATAACCATTGTAACCTGTGGTGTCTAGGAAAGACTGGCGTGGTGGATTTCTTCTCTTCTCTAAACAGTACCAAGGTCCTCAGTATAGCCTCCCAGACTGCACTTCGTTGTCCAGGATTTGGCCCTTAATGTGTCAAAGGAATTCTGACTGATCCAAGCCTCTTTGCCTACATTTTTGCTCTGCTGTCATCACTGCAAATGAAAGATGCTATAAAAATGGATAGCATTATTCCTCTCAATCATTTTATACAGTCTGTCTACTGTAGAAAGGCAGTAGATACGTGACTCTGGCTTGGATCATTTTTAGTGTGTGAAACAAATGATGCATGGACATTTTTTCTCATTTCAGATTTCATTATCAATCTGCTTAGCCACTTTCAGTGATTCATAAACAGGGTAACCAGATAGCAAGTGTGAAAAATTGGGACATCTTTTTCGGGGGGAGGAGGGAAGTATAGTTGCATATATAAGACAAAGTTGCTAATATCAGGACGGTCCCGATCATGTGGGAACATCTGATCACCCTAATCATAGAACCATAGAAATGTAGGGCTGGAAGGAACCTCGAGAGGTCAAAAAGTACAGCCGTCTTTGCTGAGTCGGAACCAAGTAAGCCTAGACTATCCCTGGCCATTTTTTTTTTTGTCCAACCTGTGTGATTTGTGTATCATAGAATGGGGTCACTGGGTATAGAGAACATGGGATGCTATAGACTGTAGTTTGAGAAATGTGTGGCTCTCTTGGCCCAAAATGTTCCACCTGACGAGACTGCACTGAGTTGTCCTGCCATAACCGGGTTCTATTAGCAAACCAAGCATTCTCTTTTCCCTTCTGATTTAATGTTGTGTCCAGTACCTACACTAGTCTGCTTAATCCCATCAGCCTTCTGTAAACTTTTTCACATCTGCATAAATGCTCCCATTTAACGCCTCACTTTATTTCCCTCAATCACTTACTTCTCTCCCAAAGTGACACATTTCTCAGCTGATTTCTCTCAGCAGCTCTGAGGTTATTCCTGTGCTTTTTTGCATTCATTCTTTAGCTACAATCACTGTTCTCTCCATGGTCACCCAGAAATCTTATTCTTTACATTTTCAGTGGCGTTCAACACACCTGTGCTGTGCTTTGCCAAGCATTCTTTTACATATGTATCCAAAGTACACCTCTACCCCGATATAACGCTGTCCTCGGGAGCCAAAAAATCTTACCGTGTTATAGGTGAAACTGCGTTATATCGAACTTGCTTTGATCCGCCGGAGTGCGCAGCCCCGCTCCCTTGGAGCGCTGCTTTACCGCGTTATATCCGAATTCGTGTTATATCGGGTCGCGTTATATCGGGGTAGAGGTGTATCTCTATCTTTTCCCCTTATGTTACTGAAATTCTCTTTATGAGAAAATTCTATACTATAATTCACTAATATGATGTTTTTGTTTTCTTTTCTTGCATTCTTTTTAATGTTATTTGCTGGAGTTCATTTTCTACCCAGTCCTAGTCTCCCCTATCACTTCCTGGGGGAGTCCATAGGGATCTCTTTTAGATCTAACACACTCCTCCAGTGCTCTGGAAACCACCTCCAATTTGAACCCTTCCAAATGGAATCCAAGTCATGGCACCACTACATTGGGGTTTCCTCTTCCACTCAGTTCTCCAAGAATTCAGTTTGACTCCTGTTTTGTCACTCAGGATCCTTTATTTGTCATACATCAGAGATACAATGAGTTGATCAGATTCAAACGTCGAGGGTCAGTATAGGATGTACCACACCTCCAAAGTTACACAGCAAAATGTTTCTTTATATACATTTTTACCAACACTAATAACACAGGTTTCAGAGTAGCAGCCGTGTTAGTCTGTATCCGCAAAAAGAACAGGAGTACTTGTGGCACCTTAGAGACTAACAAATTTATTTGAGCATAAGCTTTCGTGGGCTACAGCCCACTTCATCGGATGCATGTAGTGGAAAATACAGTAGGAAGATATAGATATACACAGAGAACATGAAACAATGGATGTTACCATACACACTATAAGGAGAGTGATCAGTTAAGGTGAGCTTTTATCAGCAGGAGAGAAAAAGAACTGTTTGTAGTGGTAATGAAAATGGCCCATGGATGGGCCATTACACAAAGTAAACTATTTCCCCATGCTTATTCCCCCCCCCCCCTCCTACAGTTCCTCATATATCCTTGTCAGTTGCTGGAAATGGGCCATTTTCATTACCACTACAAACAGTTCTTTTTCTCTCCTGCTGATAAAAGCTCACCTTAACTGATCACTCTCCTTATAGTGTGTATGGTAACATCCATTGTTTCATGTTCTCTGTGTATATCTATATCTTCCTACTGTATTTTCCACTACATGCATCCGATGAAGTGGGCTGTAGCCCACGAAAGCTTATGCTCAAATAAATTTGTTAGTCTCTAAGGTGCCACAAGTACTCCTGTTCTTTTTACTAATAACACATGCATTCGTAACAATACATTACAACACACACGTCCAGATTGGCTTGGTTATTCTGCAGGAATCAATCCCTATACAGCATACTCTGTCTACATGCTATGCATGCACGACCTACTCTTTACAGTACCTCATCTTATATTTCAGACTTATCTTGTGTGTTGTAAATGGTACCAGGGTGTTCCCCCTTATCTCAGCTAGTACAGACCTCCTGTCTCTAGCCTACTGATCCATTTACCTTCCCGTCATGCCCATTAAGAAATGAGGCAAGTTACTTGTGTCAAGTTCCTTATGCCCATGCCTACACTTGGGCAAATCATGTCATCATTCTACTCTGTTTTCCATCCGTTACAGGAGGATTATAATACTTCCTTTGTCTGGCTTGTCCATTCAGACTCTGGGGCAGGAACTGTCTCTTACAAATTGTCTGTAAAGCCCCTAGCACAATGATATCCTGACCCTGGTTGGGGTTTTGGGCAGTACTGTAATGCTAATAATAATAGGAAGCATTACATTGCCACACAGAATGACCTTAACCTCTCCCACTTTCTCTTGCTCATCACAGCCCTTAAATGAACGTAGCAACACATCACCTACAGTCTTTAAAAACCAAGGAGAGGGGTAGAGGAGGCAAACATGTGGCATTTGCTCCCCAGTCAATGTGCATAAATTGCTTCCAAATTATTAAGACTACGCCAGAACCTCAACGGGTATAAACCAGCATGGTTCCGTTGACTTCGATGGACCTCTCCTGACTTATGCCAGCTGAGGATTTGTCCCATTGCCTTATCGTGTGCACTGGTGTGATGTCTGGCTTGCTGTTACATGACCAAACCTTTTTAAACCAGCAGATCACTCAATCCTGAAGCATCTTCCCTTTTATCCTTATAGCCTGATTCATAAGGCAGCAGAGCGTGGCACAGAAAAATTGCATCTGATGTAGGCCCTGCTGGTGGGTATGTGTGATGCCCTTAAATTCCGGCTAAGGACAGGCTTCATAGCAAAGAATCAAATACATTCTAACCATTACAGATTTTTCTGTAATGAATGGATGGGCTTGGTTCTCCTTTCACTTATGCTGCCCCTTGCTCTGGGCTGGTCAGATTGACTAGCAGCTTTGGATGGGAATGGGAACCACCCAGGGCCCTGAGAACCTCTAGCATCACGTGTGAGGTGGAGGGCTAGAGGCCTGGTGCTGAGGAAAGAGAGGGGTTGTGAGAGGGAGGTGTGGAATACTGGCAGGATGTCATGAAGAGTGAGATTGGCTAGGAGGGCACTAGGTGGTAAGGGAAAATGGGTGCATGGAGAAGTAAAAAGATTCAGTTAATAGGGCACTCTGTCCTGGAAGGGGATTTAGCAGAGCTGGGGAGGATGACAGAGGGAATTGGGTACATATTTTCAAACCACTCTTGTGCATAACAACTAAGCAATAATAAGTAATCAGGTGACCCTAGTTTTGTAACCCTCCCACTCCTAAGTGCTTATGTAACATCAACAGATGTCGTCAGGCAGGATCGAACCTGGGGCTTCTGGAGCAAAATGCATAAGCCTCTACCGCATGAACTAAAAGCCAATGGCCTCTTGGTGAAGGCTGTAGAGCAGACTCATTTTATCTCTCTCTCTAAGTGGTCTTGGTGCCACTAGATGGGACAAAACAGAGCACCACACCCAGAAAGTGTGTGGGTTACACTTACATCTCCACCTACAGTTTGTAGCTCTCTCTCATTGTCTCATGTCTACCATTAGACTGTAAGCTCCCCCGGGCTAGGAGTGTGTCTGCCTATATGTTCTATAAGGCACCCAACATACTGTGGAGAAATTAATGATGCAAAACAGGGTGAGAGGAGAACTAAGGCCCAACAATTCTTAAAAGAAGGGGAAGCTATTTATATGGCCAACTTTAAGATGACAGTGAAAGCTGATCACCCCACTCCTCTGACATTACCCTGAGAGTCTGAATTCCCCAAGGGGCTAAAGGAGGAGCAGAAGCCCATACCTGACTTTATTTGTGTCGTCTGCAGCTGAGACACCCTTGGACTGTCGCTGAACTCCCAATAAAGACTTTGATATGAGATTAGGTCGGTGCAATGTTTGTCCAGCACTGATCCTTTAATAAGGGTCTGATATGAAATTCATTAAGTCCAATACATATTTTATCTGCAGCTTTGCAGGGATGTCCTTTAGCTCTCATCATATAAGAGCACTGACAGCAATCTAACAGCTAAATAATCATGATAGTGGCCTCTGACTATGCAGGATTAAATATTAGGTGGAATCTGAGGTATTGCCATGTTAATTCTAATTGTTAGAGCTTTAGTCTCTTTACAACTTTAGCTTAATTCCTTCACCTATAATAATTTGATCCCAGCCTGTACAGGCGCTGGCGATCAGCTCCTCCCCTTCCCCCCCAGCGCCTCCTGCCCACCACGATCAACTGTTCAGCGGTGTGCAGGAGGCGTTGGGGGGAGGAAAAAGAGGGGGGTAGGGCATGCTCACGGGAGAGGGTGGAACAGGGATGGGAAGAGGTGGGGTGGGAGCGGGGCAGGGGTGAGAAGAGGTGTGGCAGGAGTGGGGACTTGGGGAAAGGGATGGAGTGGGGGCGGGGCCTGGGGCAGAGCAGGGATCAAGCACCCCCGGCAAATCACAAAGTCTGTGCTTCTGCCAGCCTGATTCCTAGTGTACATAGCTACCATCACAACTTGATCCTAAAGGTACCCACAGTTAGCAGAGTCTTAGCAGAGTCTCAGCAGAGAAGCCAAGGACAGAATCCAAGCACCCTCTGTCCATTGGGAAAAGAGTCCCTCCAGATCAACACAAGCACGTTGGCTGGGCAGGGTAGAGAGGCTGACCCTGCCATGCAGCTGTGGATAAGGAAGAGTTTGGTCTCCCAGGTCATCCATCCAGTGCTACTCACCAACACTAAATTCACTCTAAAAATGAACTGAATGCAGCAAACCACATAACAAATTCATTCTGCGATTCATTGCATGTGCCTAGAGCAATACTATGCCGGGAATGCAATTGGTTAGAGCTGCAGGATGTACTCCCTGAAAAATGGAAACATCTTTTCTTCCATTTCAGTATGTTTTTTGTTACAGTCAATTACCTATATGGGCTCCTACAGTAGCAAACTTAACACCTACACATTCAAAGTGTTTATTTGCTCCAGTGTTTGGCAGTGGAGTTTTTTCCCCCCAAATTTTATGCAGAGCTATTAATTTGTGTAGGTTTATGTGTAACACACAACTTTACTTTCGATAGCACCTCTCATGCAGTCTGCATGTGATGAGGTAACCAGCCCCATACAATTAGCCCTGCCTGCCTCCCCTGGGATGAGGTGTGGGGTTTCATTAGAACCAGCTGGGTGTGGGGGAGCTGACTGCTGCCCTAAAGTGGACAGCAGGAAGTTGCAGAGGGAGGGAGACGCTCAGAAAATTGTGGAGAGAGTGAGAAAGGGCCTGCTTTGAAGGAGCCTGAGGGAGTTGCTCCAGCTAGGAAGGGTTGGGAGTAGCTTGCCAAAACAGGGAAGACCCTGACACCAGGGGAGCTTGGGTCTGTGCCCAGCTGAAGGCTCAAGGGAAGACTTTGTTGTGTGCTTTCTTTTTTTTTAACTTTAAGTTAATCAACAAGATCCTGAGGAGGGCTGCTGCTGGATTTGTAAAAGCCTCTATTTGAGTGTTCTGAGGAATGAAGAGATGAAGTGGAGGCAAGGGGGTGCGACTTGCCCGGGAGGAGTCAGCCATTGACACTTCACCTCAGAAAGCCTGGCACTGTGAAATAATATAATTAGAGGAAAGTAACAGCTAACAGCAGAGGATGAATGGAAATTAAATTACTAGGGTAAACCTTTTAGGCATGTTCTGTGTTAGTAGGAGGCACTTCAGGGCTGTGCTGCCCCAGTGGTAGCTATTGTCAGAATGGAGTATTGGACTCAGGGCTGTTATTGGATTTTTCTTACTGTAACAACATTAAACAGTTAATTGGGAGGGTCTTGAGTTTTGTGTAAAAGGGCTCTAATCGGCTGCCAGTCGCCCTGTAGAAATGATTCTTAACACATACTAAATACACTGGAAAAAGAGCAAAGATTGAGGTGTTTGGACTTCAAAAGCTAAATGATTGTTCATGATGGGAAAGACAAGAGGGAGAAACTTGCTGGTAACTAAATATCTGTTTTGGAGGGAAGAGAAGAGACAGGAGAACAAAGCCAATGCTTCAGCTTACATTTCTTTCTGCTCTTCTGGCAAAGCCCCAAAGGGAAGTGAAAAGATTAAGTGGAAACTTCTCTCACTGACACTTGCTTCATTCACATGCCATAGACGCGATCTGGGGCACACAGAGGTCAGCTGTGGTACAGGGTTGCTTTTGCCGTCTTACCCCCTCTGAAATTCTGACCTTAATAATGAAGCAGCCTAAAGAGTTAGAGCTCACACATAATATAGGGCAGAATCTGGTCATTGACTGTCATAAGTTGGTAAAATCTGCTCGCTACAGCACTCGCTTCAGCCATGAGAAGGGCTGCAGCTTACCTTAGTGGAGTACAGGATCACAGGATGGCTAACTCTTTAGTAAAAAGAACAGGAGTACTTGTGGCACCTTAGAGACTAACGAATTTATTTGAGCGTAAGCTTTCGTGGGCTACAGCCTACTTTAGTGTCCTCCAGTATGTATGTTTCAAGAAGTGATTTAACAGAAGGTGGGAGAAATGAAGGGGAAGAAGACGAGGAAGGGCCTTCCAGAGTAATCCTAGATGATGTTTTGGCTATACAGCCTGTACGTAGGAATGAAACAGGGAAGTGAAGGCCCAGGCTGCAAGTAGAGTGCATCAATCCATGTAAATAGACTTGGGTGCACAGATGAATACAGGAAATCAGCAGGACTTGGCTTGCTAAGAAAGCTCACATAGTCATTCACTGGAGTTCAGCTTAGTAAGGGTTAAGAACTGAGTCCAATTAATATTCAAACAAAGCATCTGTGTTTAACATAAAATGTTATTCTAGGGGTTTGTAGGCCTATTACTTCACTAAGTGCAAATAAGGAACTCCAACCTAAATTCCTCCTGGTTTTGAGGCATTGTGAATATTTAGCAGAGATTTTCATGGGCCATTGTGACTGAAAGCACCCCTTTATAGGGGCAACAGACCTGTAATATCTGAACTGTCCAGGAGGGGGCCGGACAGTGCAGAACACACATTTTGAGTAAATTCAGGACTGGGAGTGTGTTGGGGTAACTCTGCAAGTGGTAACTAAGGCTGGTGAAAGCCAGAGTGTGGCTGGTGTGTTGCTGACAGGCCGCTGGGGTCAGAATTGCTGGACCAGGGCTGAAGCTATACACGGGCACTCAGCATGTGACTTGCATGCTGTTTGGCTGTTTGTGAGCGGCCCTGGTTGGCAGCTACAACAGCAAAGCATTGTGAGGCACCCCAGTTGGTGGGGCAAGTGGTAACACAATCCCTCACTAGTCTGGATTGCATCCTGGAATGGACAGACATGTCCTATCATTTTTCCATGGGGAAAACATTGACATCAATGAGAGTTTCTGTAGAAAATTAATGATAGACTCTGGCCCTTGAATATCAATATGATCTGTAAACTAGCATCAGATATTACAAAAATTCTAGCTAGTAAACGCACTATTTTAATAGTTACCTCTCTAGTTTATATCCCATTTTTTAACTTAAATATTTAACAGAAATAGTCAGAAACCCTTTCCTTTAAGAGCCTGAGTTATTAATTCTCCACAACTCAATATGTACATATATAAATTGAGACGCAGGTTATATATAGACAAATCTTTTGACACTAATGTATGCAGAGACTGTACATTGAAGGTCATCTGCCAATGTAAGTGGACTTTGTTCACAGGCTAATGCTAGGTACTATAGATTATTTGTATGTTAATCACATGCTCATTGGGCTCAATCCAAAAGTCCACTGACATCAATGGGAGTCTTCCCATTAGCTACGATGGGCCAGATCCAATCAACAGAGTTTGGGCCAATAAGGGTTAAAAAAGAGTATTACAGTGTAGAACGGTGTTAAGGCTAATTCCCCACTCTGGCACTTCGAGTGCAGAAGGGGGGGGCCCACAAGGATTCTAAAAATTTATACTGGCCACTCCAGGCTTGTATTAAACTCCCAAGATTTGTAATCCTGACTCCAGTTACTGTGCAGGCGCTGTTTCCTGGCTCAGAGGTGCTGCAGTGGCTCTGACTGTGCCCAGGACCTTCCATGGCCGCAAAGAAGATGGGGAAAACTTCACCCTAAAAACATGTATTATAGAAGGCTCAGAATGGTTAAGTTAGACCCCTTTTTGGCAAGGGTATTACAATGACTCCATCCAGGCTCCTCTCTACTTTTAGCTGACTTCCTCAATGAAGCAGCACTGGGGTTTCTGCTTGCATTCAAACAGCTGCTCCATTATTCTTAGGGTAAGGATGTCTGCAAGAGTAACTGCTATTGATTTTTAAGATTAAATCTGCTAATTATTACCGCACTGCCTGTAATCAAGACCCGCCTTTCTCATACAAACTGGACTATCTCATCCTGAAGGGAAATGGTACAAATTCACTCTGATATGGTGATGCATGGCATTTTAATTTACTAGAGCTAGCTTCTTTTCACCAGAACTAGTTAATTGTGGAGCTGCAGCTCTTGAAATAAAGGCTATATTCATGGCAGACAATGTGCTGTTGTCCTCATTCCCATGGTGCAGTAAATCTGCCCAATATGCACTGGCTAAGAAGTCCCAGATAAGACACTGAATCCATTTTTGATGACCATGTTTGTTCCGGTGGCAGGATGTTGCTCTGTCTGATATAAACACACCTAATTTGGTTTAAAACGCCAAGATGAGTTAGTGGTGATTTTTTTTTTTAAATCAATAATCCTGTATAAGAAAAAGAACTTAATAATTGGTAATTTTAATCATTGCTAGAGAAGGCCTGATTCTGAGGGCAACCCAGGACTTTCAACTCCCAGTGAAGCTGATAAGTATTAAGGAAGCTTAGCAACTCCCAGTGAAGTTGATAAGTATTAAGGAAGCTTAGCAACTTGTTGGACTAGGCCCAGAATCTTGAGTTGTACTAGCTAAAGTGGAATGATAAGAGTTTAATCATCTTCATGTTCTTCTTATTCCCTGTTGGTCACCACAGGGACCCTGCTTGGGTTCTGTTCAAGTCTTGGTCAAGACCAGTGGAGGGATAGTTCTGCATTTAGTATAAGAGCATGACCAGCTGGGATCAGAAAGGAGTTTCTCATGCAGGAGCGCCGCCAGCTTTTCCGGCGCCCTAGGCGGCGGAAGGTCCCGCCCCCAAAATTCAACGGACTGCCGGGGCGCCGGCGCCCTCCAAATAGCAGCGCCCTAGGCGACCGCCTAGGTCACCTAATGGATTGCGCCGGCCCTGTTCTCATGTACTGCAGAATTGTACAGCTGGCCAAGTGCATTATGGGATTTGTATCACTTTCTAAAGCACAAGCTATATAGGCCACAAACCGAAAGTCGTGCTGTACATTGAGGGGAGAAAATCTCATCTGGGCCTGTTGTATTAATTTAGATGTAACATATGGGCTAAAGGTGTTAACATAACCCAGTCATTGTCCAACATTAAACAGTTTTAGACAAGGTCTAGGATTTGATATACAGAGACATCAGCCTGCTTAATACCATGGCAAACACGTTACAAAACTCAGACCAAAGGTTAGAAATGTATGAACTGAAACATACAAAAGGAAAACAAGAAAACAAGGTAAAGAACATTAGAAATTGGTTGTTTATGCAAAACAAACTTAATCAAAACCTATCAGCATCCTTACTGGAGACAGTGAATATTGGTTAAAGTCTCTTATTCAGTCAAACGGTCCATGGTGGGGGAGAGAGTTCATTTCTGAATAGAGAATGATAGTGACTTTCTTGCCTTAGACAAAACAGACAGACACAGAAGGGAGAGAAGAGATGTTCTCAGGATACAGAGTGGCACAGACAGATGCTTTGGCCTGGTAGGTCAGTCATGACAGCTCTTGCTCTGGGCACTGGCTCGCCTCTCTGTGACTATATCATGTGGTTGGTATGGTCAGGTCCCTTTCCTTCACGGGTCCTTCTCAGTGTGAGCTGGATGGGCCATCTCATCTCACCATGCTAGTGCCCTACAGTGCAGTTGATTTCAGGATTCAGTGAAAAGCCAAGAGAGAGGGAGATAGGACAGGGAGAAGATAGGGGGCAGACAAGAGCACATGAGGGAGGGGAAGACAGAGCAGGATTTCGTACGTATTAGGTTGGGGTCTGTGCTGGGGCAGCGATGATGGCCAAGTGTTCCCACTGGAATATCAAAGTCTAGTGTCACAGCAACAATCCTTCCACTACAGGTGATGGTAAAAAAACTCTCCCGCTGATCTCCCTCAGTCTCTTTCTAAGGACCCCAAAAAGGGAATGATGAGCAAAATAGTCCATTCTCATTATTTTGTCCCCCAGTTAGGCCTAATTTCCAATATACCAGTTTTGGTTCCTTGATTTCCAATTTTCTGCAGCTCTTGTCTACTGGTCAGACTCTTTACACAGTCTCTGAGTGGTATCAGTTTATCTATCTATCTATCTATATATATAACAGATCATTGTGACAATTCATGAACCTTTGCTCACTTTTCACCAGTTGAGCTTACAATTAGAGTAAATGGGTAGGCCCGGTTATCACAACAGGCCCATCTGTGCAATTAATTTAGATCCTGAAGCTGAGGTTTGATTAATTTAGCCTGCATAACTACAAATTGTAATGACACACTAGAGATGAGTGACTTCATTTTGACCAACTTTTGGAGCTCAGGAATTTGAAGGTTTGATGTGAGATCAAATGTAAGCCCAGCCCCACTCCCACACCCCTCTTGTTTACTGTTGTTAGGGGGCTTATTCCTTCACCCGCTCACTTCCCTGGTCCTTCTCGCATGAACAGAGAGCAACAATACCCAAAGTCCAAAGGTGCAAACAATTTGATGTTTATTGGGGTGAACTTCCAGCAAGCATGATTCCAGTTTCCTTCCTCAGTGTCCCCCTTCCCAGCTCTGACACCACAGAGCCTTGCCTGTGTCCCTGTTCCCGTTCCCATTCCCCCCCCTTAGCGAAACATGATTTTAATTCCCCACCCCCATTCTCCATTTCCCCCCCTTACTTTTTGATTGACTGCAGACTATATAGTAAAACTTAGTTCTGCTTAGCTATACCTTAACCAATCATTTTACTGAAATTTAACTAACCAATCCTAACATATTGTAACATGATTATCTAACCAATTATATCCCACCACCTTAATTGGTTTATACCCAACAAAATTAATTATACAGCAGACAGAAACAATCACAGAATCAGACAGAGATTATACAGACAAACAATAGGGAAGTGGAAACTACAGTGATAGAACAACACAGAAATGAGGATTTTACACCTCAGCTATTAATAAGTGAGTTCTTGCCAGACAGGATGCTATCAAACTAAGTTTCCATTTACATCTTCTAGGCTCTTCCCTTTCTCTGGAGGTGATAGGCATTATCAGGACAGGATTGTATTCCTAACAGCCCAATAGCACCTTTTTTCAGTGTGACTAGTTTCAGTAGCGGCGCCAGCTTTTTCACAGCCCTAGGCGGTGGAAGGTTCCGCCCCCAAAATTACACCGACGACGGGGCGCCGGCGCCCCCCAAATGTTTGCGCCCTAGGCGACCGCCTAGGTTGCCTAATGGGTTGCGCCGGCCCTGACTAGTTTGGAATGTGAGGATGTGACTGTTCGCTTCCCAGCTTATGGCTGCCTCTGCTACTTAGCCAAAAGCCTTAGCCTAAGAACAGGGCCTCAGACTGTCACAGTAAGAAAAGGCCCTTACACCAGCAGACCGTGATTTTGATTCTTTCTTTTATATCTCTATAACTAGCTAAGTGATCAAAATACACCTAAATTCTTAAAGTATAGGCCTTTGCAGATATCTATATCCTAACAACTGTCATCCTTTATTATGTTTGTCTAAACTCTTCAAACAAGGGAGCTGTCTTATTATGTAGCTGTAAAGCTGCATGTACACCGAAGCCATGACAAACAATATGGGGCAGATTATTTCTCCATGTGGGAAACACCCATTTAAGGGACAGGAGGGGTTTCACTCAGGAAATAGAGGCTCAAGTGCCAGTATGAGATTGGCAGAGGATTTGGTATTCAGGCCAAGTCCTTACTGGGGTACGGAGGTATTTTAAACCTGTTAATTAACCCATAGTAAAATCCTAGTGTAAAGGGGACGTTGGGGTTTACCTCAACCAGCTAATGTGGGTTAAAACTACAACTGCCTTGTCTACATTTTCTACAAGTTTATCATGGGGTGGTTCCCTGAAAGTCTTTTCTACTCTCAACGACTGACCACTACAACTCCAGGTGTTCTTAACCACCATGGTCCATGTTGCTTGATTTATATCCTTTCAGCAGGCTAAGCCTGGAATGCTATTTACATACTATTTGCAGTCAATAGCTTCCCCCATTTGTTTCTAGGGAAGGGTACAGTAATAGGAGCAGCTGCCAGGCCTGGCTAATCCTACCTTCTTTCAGGCTCCCTAGTTCCTTAGCACTACCCCCGTCTGCGTATATAGTCCCAGTAAGGGGTGGGGGGTTATGTCCACCCAATTAGCCCCTCAACTGTCTCTCTTCTCAGTTAATTGGCACCCTGTGCCAACTGCCTGTCTTTCAGTCAGGTCCCAGTTTAATGTATACTGGTGGGGATTTGAGTGACAGGGTGCGGAGTCAGCTCCTGACGAAGCACATCCTGTTACAGGGTTAGTTAACACCGGTTAGTTAACACTGGTTAAAATGCACCTTTTTTCCTATTCCAAGGTCTCAGATGCTACAGTGATGAGGGTCGCTTAGGTACTCAGATAGGGTCCATCAGTAATTGCCACCATATCATCCTAGTGCAGGGTGGAACAGGCAGGGCTTTGAAACCCAATATGGGCGGGTCTCTTCCCCCTTATCTACTGGGATTGCTGGGACCTAACGGGCCTATAACTTTGCACTCCTTCTCACTCCTCTGCACATTTTCAAGCCTCTCCACACCCTATCACTGCTGCATTAGGATGCATGATCCCATGGAGATTGGCAAGACTGGGAAAGCTAGTCAGTGCTTAGCCTTTCTTCCCCTCACGTAGAATAAATAGGACAAGAGTTTAAGATGTGAAAATGGACCTTCTCCTGACTGGTCTTTTGACAACTGCCAGCACCCTCTCCTCTAACTCATCTGATATCATGTTAGTGTTCGGTGCATTGCCTGCCTTCCTCTGCCGATAAACCCATTCAAAATTATTCCTCATTTTGCATCACCTTAATCTATGTACTGTCCAAGTATATCAGCTATCATCTTGTATTTTGTTTATGGTCCATATAACGCTCTTCCGCATGCTCACCACCCATCCCCTCTTGTTAACGGTAAATGCTATGAGCTACTGAAGCACTAGGATAAAAAAAAGTGTTCCAGCTACCTGGATCGCTCTCAACCAGTGACTCTGCCTTCCTGTGTGGTGAAAACCAGAGTCTGACTCAGTCATAGCCTCCTTGGCTGGATCCTCCTCAGATATTCTCTCTCTGCTGCCTGTAGGACACCATTACTCTTCCAGAGCCTTGTCTCTTCAAACCAAAGCCTCTTCTGTGCTCTGAAGACCCCTGTGTCATCACTCAGGCTTTTCTCCCTCTCTGTCCTTCAGGCATTCTCTCTTACTAGAGAAATCCTGTCCTAAAATCATGACTTCTGAAGTCCAAGTCGTATATCCCCTGGTAGCTGTAGGATTGCTCTCTATTTCAGTAGTGGTGCTCTCTTGCTTTCTTTCCCCTCTTATCTATTCTAGGCTCTCGCTGTGTCTTTCCCTCTCCTCTATGTCCTCTGTTTTATTATTAATTATGTTTATTACAGTAGTGCCTTGGGACCAGTCAGAAACAGGGCCCAATTGTGCTAGGCACTGTACAAACACAGGGTAAAAAGAATAGGAGTACTTGTGGCACCTTAGAGACTAACATTATTGTAGCATGCTCGGGGGTCGTTATGCGACCCCCGAGCATGCTACAATAAATTTGTTAGTCTCTAAGGTGCCACAAGTACTCCTATTCTTTTTGCGGATACAGACTAACACGGCTATTACTCTGAAACACAGGGTAGTAATTGATCCCTGCTCCAGAGAGTTTGCACTTATCTACACTTACAGCACTGCAGCTGCACCCATGTAGCGCTTAATGAAGGTGCTACCTACACCAACGGGAGAGCTTCTCCCATCAGCGTAGGCACTCCTCCTCCCCAAGAGGCAGTAGCTAAGTCAATGGAAGAAGCCCTCCCATTGATGTAGCGCTGTCTACACTGGGAGTTAGGTCATATAACTATGTTGCTCAGGGAGGTGGATTTTCCACACCGCAGAGCGACATAGTGATACCAACATAAATTTGTAGTGTAGACCAGGGCTGAATAATCTCCTTTCCTGCCTTTTCCTGCTACTAATCCTGTTCTCCTACCAGTGGTTCACACAATATATTGCACAAATGTGCAAGGAGGCATTAATAACCCCATGACTGTTGAAATATACAAGAGCCACATTAAGTAGAGATGTGCCTGAGACACACAATTCCGATATGGTTTTATGTCTGGATTGTGTAATTTCCCACCCTACACCACCACTAAAGTTCAGGTATGTTTGGTTTCAAGGTTCAGGTTCAGGCCAGCTCCATGGATGAATCTCATAGAACAGAGCCGAGAATCAGGCTTGGAATCTTTATGGATTGTTGCCATGGATCCACTTCAAACTCATAAAGAATCACTGAACTAACCATCCTTACCCGGGTGATCATACAGTCAAAGAAGCAACATAAGGGAACAAACTCTTCAACAGAAACTGAAGTCAATGACCAAAAGGTCAAACATGTTTACAGCTCACTCTTTAACAAGAACCAACATTTCAACTGATACATAGTATCAATCAGCAAGGATTTGTCCAGAAAATTATAGATTTGAGGATGGGGGAATAGGCTATCTAGAAATCTATTTCTTTTCCTGTAAAAGATCAAACTGAAAATGTAATTTCTAATGGAATGAATAGTTTACAGCATGTCCTATAGCACCACCTAGCAGGTTAATTTAAAAAGTGATCTATGTGCCTAGATCTTTGTCTATGTGTAAGTAATAGGGTGAAAGCACAGTTCTGTCCTACCATATCATTGATTAATTCCTAAATGCCTATTGAAACCAGAATCTAATCAAGTTTTGGATTAGACATTGAACTTGACATAGGATACAAGAAACTCAATAGGGTTTGGGTCTCCACTTTTTAAAATAAATCTTATGATGAAACTGTCAAGAGAAATCTGTGTAAAACTCTCTGATGAGAATCATGATTGACAAATTTGCTCCACTGGCATGAGGGAACTTTCTACTTCAAGAGTAAAACTCATCTGTGCCAGACAAAGTTTCCTGAGGTGCCGATCCCAGAGTGTGGAATGAACTCCCGCAGGACCTAAGAGCCATCGCAAACCTCACTACCTTCCTTTCCAAGTGCAAGCCACTATTTAAAAAACAAACAAACAATAAAATAACCTTCTACACACTGCACATGCTAATCTTCCTCTGGGGAGAGGATGGGAGAGAGAATGACCACACATGATAGATGTTAGTCACATCATTTATGGAATTCCTAATAAGATACTAAAGTGATGAGGGGTATATAAGAACCTATATAGATCCTTTTGCAGGAAAGCATTTGGAGTTGCTGCACTGAAACACATATGGGTGGAATGAACCCATGGAAATTCACTTCCTCCTAATTGAAGTCGGAATAACGTACTTTTTTTTTTCTGAGCCTAAACAACTGTAACAAATGTGTGGCCTCCTGGAGCTTCAGAGTTACATTTATGTTGCAGACAAAATAGCTAGAGTATTTCCAAGATGTGAAGTTCTCTTTTCATTGCATAACCTGTAAAAGTTGGGGCTACACTGATTGTAGGCACGTCCCCAAGGAAGGGGTGAGGTGTCCATGGCTTCAGTTTGATGCTCATGCAATTAAGGCCTTAATCACATGAGTAAGGGTTAAAGGATCTGGCCCTTCAGTTGTTGGATCCGCAGGACAGGGACTTATCAACATTTTTCTTTTAAAGCACCATGCACATCTCTGTAGCATTTTTGTATTACTCATATCAGCAAACCCATGGCCAATTCTAGGTTGCAATATGAGAGGTCCTGCTTTCAATGGTAATGAGATATTCATTTCTGTAAACATTGTGGAAACATATCTCTTATTAGCGCGTGCTACTCTCATAACATTTTTGTGGTTATTTTGTGCTGACAGTAGCCTATTCTCTATTTATTTACTTAAATTTAACCTCCTCCTAACAAGCCTGTTTGCTCTTCTTTGTGACTTAGGAGAAAGGAGCTGTTCAGAGGGATTCTTCTTCCCAGAATGCATCAGTTTCAGAGCGCCCACACACACACACATACACACACACTCCTTAAATAACTGCTTGCTCTTTGCATCTGTACTGGATACAGTTTGCACAGCTGTCCAGAGCATATGTGAATGGGCAACTTTTCCAGTTGGCACCAATGAGCAATTCAACAGCTGCTTCTGGTTTTTCTTCCCCAGAGGTATGGTAGTATCGAACCATACATGTGTCAATGGTTTAACGGAAACCTTGAGATGCCAGCACATTTGGGGGAAAGAGTTGTGTTAGCCTGTTTGGAGAAGCTTTGTGTGAGATGAATCAGGCCTTTCTTTTTGTCTTGGCGATATGCACAGAAAATCAGAGGGTGAAATTCTGGTCCCATCAAAGTCAATAGGAATTTTGCCATTGATTTTTTTTCCCAGTAGAGCCAGGATTTCACTCAGGGAGCCTAAATTATTGCAAGTGAAACACAGAACTTCTGACCTGCAAAAAGAAAAGTCTGAATAGGTCTAGTTGAAAAATGCTCTATATTTTCCACAAATAAAATTTTACAATAAAACAAAATATTTTCATTTTCGTTTATTTTTAGGTGGATTTAAAAAAATCCCAATAAAATGAAAACCAAAACACAAAATTTTGTTTTTTGGAAAACAGAAATTTTCAGAATCTCCCATCCCTTTTCTTTCCTTTTCCTCTTCCTCCTTCGTTCTCCTGCTCCACCCAACTCCACCGAAAAGGAAGGGGAAAAACACTTTTTTGGTATTTTAAAACCAAATTGTCTTTCAGTTTCTTATTGAAAAATGTTGAAATTTTCAGCCAAAATACCATGCAAAGCTTTCTGCAAACTATTCATTTTGGTTGAAAAGCCATTTTCCTTGTTTTGATGAAAACCTATCTCCCAGCTCCAAGTTTGAATAATAATTCACGTTGTTTGTTAATGCAATAATTTACCAATACTGTATGCAGTGTAGTTGGAGATATTACCTCACTCACTTTGTTTCTATAACAGCGGGTCTCAACAGGGGTACGCAGATGTCTTCCAGGACGTACATTGACTCATCTTGATATTTGCCTAGTTTTATAACAGGCTACATAAAAAGCACCAGCAAAGTCAGTACAAACTAAAATTTCATAAAGACAATGACTTGTTTATACTACTCTGTATATTATGCACTGACAAGTAAGTACAATATTTATATTCCAATTGATTTATTTTGTAATTATGTGGCAAAAACGAGAACGTATGCAATTTTTCAGTAATAGTGTGCTATGACACTTGTATTTTTATGTCTGATTTTGTAAGCAAATAGGTACTAACTGAGGTGAAACTTGAGCTATGCAAGACAAATCTGACTCCTGAAAGAGGTACAGTAGTCTGGAAAGGTTGAGAACCAATGTGATCTTTATGAGCTTGAAAAGAAAGTGCGGGCAGTGAGCACATTGCCTCAGCCATAAATTTAACCTGAGGACTCTACTGTAAGTAAACACAAGCCAGCACTTTCAAAGCGGTGTGTCTAAAATCCCAGAGATGAACACTCCCAAACTGGGGGGTCTTTGATAGCCAGCCCTGGATGCAAATTCTATGGCTCTGGCTTGTGTGGATAATAGTAAAGGGTTAGCACCGAGTAAATTGCATGCCCTGCTGCAGAAGTCTAACACATGTTCCATACTTGCCAGTGTGGCTGATTTTTCAATTTGAGCTTTAAACAGTCAAAGCCCAAGCGCCTCAAAAGAGGTCAAACAGCCTCAGGCATGCAACAGGCAATGGTTACACGCTGCCCGCGTTGCTATGACGACCCCAGCCGCCTGCCACTCCCCCCCCCCAGCTGCTTTGCAGCCATGCTTAGCTTTCGCGACAGCCCGCTGCTTTCCGGCAAGCCCTTTCCCCACGCTCAGTGGCACGCGCGCACAGCAGCTGCTGCAGGGGCAGGTGAGAAGCGGAGTGGGGCAGCAGCCGGCTCCGCGTAAAGAATGGGTGACCCTGGTGCGAGTGAGTGAGTGAGAGAACAGCCCCCCGCCCCCCTTTGCTGGGCCTGGGGAGCTGCCTGCGTTGTGCCGAGTGAATACAAGGTTTTAAGCATGGGGGCTTGATTTTCTTCTCACCCTGGTTTTGCAGGCACTTCCTTTGGCTGCCTTCAGGTTACTCCTGATGGACATGCACGTAAGGGAGAGAAGAATTGGGCTCTGTGCCCCCAGCTGTCATGATTCTTGTGAAATCACTTGGGGTTGTTGTTTTTTTTCTTTCTTTTCACAGCAATCACGAACCTCCTCCTGCCTCTCCTTTTAGGCCCAATCCTGCTTTCATTGAAGTGACCAATAAAACTCTCAGGGACGTCAATGAGAGTAAAATTGAAACCCGATTCTGAATGGCTACATCAATTTCTTATGCTAGTGTAACTCCACTGAAATCAGTTACAAGGGTTTATAACAATTTGAATGGGAGGGAGTTTTACTCAAAGGGCAGTAAGAGAGACTTTTAAGGGCCTGATTCCCAGCTGACTTTCACCTTGTGTTGTCATGTACACAGTGATGCCCATTATCATGATATTTGGTGTTTTTCTTAAAGTTCAGGTCCCAGAGCTATGTGGTTAGGTCAGAGTTTCTACTTTCATATTTAAAAAATTGTTTCTAAGTGTCAAGATTATAGAGAAAAGATTGAAATCATTAACCCTTTAGGCTAGGAAAGGCAGGCTAAGGAAAAGACATTTCTTAAAACTTCTGATGCATCTGAAGATGTGGGTTTTTTTTACCCATGAAAGATTATGCCCAAATAAATCTGTTAGTCTTTAAGGTGCCCCTGGGACTCCTCATTGTTCTTAAAACTGCATAACTTTTAAACCAGGTCCCGTAAAAACATGACACTGACTCATGGTTTTTGAACACTTGGGGTTGGCAGTGCTACTTCCACCTGTGGAAAGGGATGGAAGTCTTGCCAAATTAGAATGGTGGCAGTGTTTGATCCCCACTTTGTCCAGGGGTGAAGTGGAGAATTGGGCACATTTATTTTAAGTAAAAGAACATCTCTTATTGCAGGGGTGGGCAAACTTTTTGGCCCGAGGGCCACATTGGGGTTGCAAAACTGTATGGAGGGCCAGGTAGGGAAGGCTGTGCCTCCCCAAACAGCCTGGCCCTCACCCCCTATCTGCCCACTCCCTTAATAAAAGTTAATAAATACATCTTTTGCCCAGCCTGCCCTCTCTTAAGAAGTAAGTTTAACTGGGAGATAATAGCTCAGTGGTTTGAGCATTGGCCTGCTAAACCCAGGGTTGTGAGTTTAATCCTTGAGGGGGCCATTTAGAGAACTGGGGTAAAAATCTGTCTGGGGATTGGTCCTGCTTTGAGCAGGGGATTGGACTAGATGACCTCCTGAGGTCCCTTGCAACCCTGATATTCTATGATAAACAACAGAAATAAAGGGCTGTGATCTTGCAGTCCTCTGCTACTAGTCCTCATGGACGTCAATAGATCTCCTTGCTTGAGTTAGGGACTGCAGGCAGGATGAGGCCCAATGATAGACACAAAGCATTGCACCTTACATTAGGGCCCAGTGTTGTAAACCCTTGTGTGACTTCCATGGGGACTGATCAAATAAGTAAGAAAATCCAGAATTTGTGCCATTAAAAACCATCCTTTAGTCTTAGTTTTCAGTTGCCTTCTTTTTAAGTATGTTGTATAAGATTATGAATAAAAATACCGATCATACACTTAAAGGACCATGTCCTTAGCTGGTTTGCAAACCTGGTTTACAGCAGCTGAGGATCTGGTCTAAAGATTGGGTAGCACTTGAAAAAACTATTGAGAAACAGTCCCTTGTTTTTATTACTATAGGTTTTTATGGAAAAAAACCCAGGATGATTATTCCAAATTCCCCTGGTTACTCTGCTTATTCCCCACACTGTGTATGTGGTAGAGCAGCTAGGTTCCAATCCTGTAATGAGCTCAGCATGGACATAAGGGCCATCTCACATGGCTTCCAAGCACTGTGCAGGCAGAGCTCAGTTGTAAGATTGAAGCCTTATCTGCTATGGAAGTTATGATTTTTCAAATTGAGGATTATGACTTGAAGGGGGAAAATAGGAGGAACTATGAATGAAATGTGCATCATCTATTCAGAATTCTTCGAAATCTTGAAATTTTGCACAGGGTAATATCTGTTTTTTCTTCTACGATTATTTTGGTTTTTCACATTTTTTTACTTTTCACATTTTTCTGAAGCCTTGGTTCCTGCTAAGCCAACCCCACAACTGGATAGTTGCTTTTCTTGGCAACAAGGGCACACTGTTGACTCATATCCAGCTTCTCGTCCACCGTAACCCCTAGTTCCTTTTCTGCAGAACTGCTTCCTAGCCATTCGGTCCCTAGTCTGTAACAGTGAATGGGATTCTTCCGTCCTAAGTGCAGGACTCTGCACTTGTCCTTGTTGAACCTCATCAGGTTCTTTTGGCCCAATCCTCTAATTTGTCTAGGTCCCTCTGTATCCTATCCCTACCCTCCAGCGTATCTACCACTCCTCCCAGTTTAGTGTCATCTGCAAACTTGCTGAGAGTGCAGTCCACGCCATGCTCCAGATCATTAATGAAGATATTGAACAAAACCGGCCCCAGGACTGACCCTTGGGGCACTCCGCTTGATACCGGCTGCCAACTAGACATGGAGCCGTTGATCACTACCCGTTGAGCCCGACGATCTAGCCAGCTTTCTATCCACCGTATAGTCCATTCGTCCAGCCCATACTTCTTTAACTTACTGGCAAGAATACTGTGGGAGACCGTATCAAAAGCTTTGCTAAAGTCAAGGAATAACACATCCACTGCTTTCCCCTCATCCACAGACCCAGTTATCTCCTCATAGAAGGCAATTAGGTTAGTCAGGCATGACTTGCCCTTGGTGAATCCATGCTGACTGTTCCTGATCACTTTCCTCTCCTCTAAGTGCTTCAGAATTGATTCCTTGAGGACCTGCTCCATGATTTTTCCAGGGACTGAGGTGAGGCTGACTGGCCTGTAGTTCCCCGGATCCTCCTTCTTCCCTTTTTTAAAGATGGGCACTACATTAGCCTTTTTCCAGTCATCCGGGACCTCCCCCGATCGCCATGAGTTTTCAAAGATAATGGCCAATGGCTCTGCAATCACATCCGCCAACTCCTTTAGCACCCTCGGATGCAGCGCATCCGGCCCCATGGACTTGTGCTCGTCCAGTTTTTCTAAATAGTCCCGAACCACTTCTTTCTCCACAGAGGGCTGGTCACCTTCTCCCCATACTGTGCTGCCCAGTGCAGCAGTCTGGGAGCTGACCTTGTTCGTGAAGACAGAGGCAAAAAAAGCATTGAGTACATTAGCTTTTTCCACATCCTCTGTCACTAGGTTGCCTCCCTCATTCAGTAAGGGGCCCACACTTTCCTTGACTTTCTTCTTGTTGCTAACATACCTGAAGAAACCCTTCTTGTTACTCTTAACATCTCTTGCTAGCTGCAACTCCAAGTGTGATTTGGCCTTCCTGATTTCACTCCTGCATGCCTGAGCAATATTTTTATACTCCTCCTTGGTCATTTGTCCAATCTTCCACTTCTTGTAAGCTTCTTTTTTGGGTTTAAGATCAGCAAGGATTTCACTGTTAAGCCAAGCTGGTCGCCTGCCATATTTACTGTTCTTTCTACACATCGGGATGTTTTTTTCCTGCAACCTCAATAAGGATTCTTTAAAATATCATCTCCCTTTGAAGTGCTGGCTGCTTCACTTTAAATGAAGTGACATTTTCAATGACACATTAGCCTTGTGAATATGCCAAAGAGTCACTAATGCCAAAGAGGTTTTTCAGGTTTATCATTGGCAATGTCACTGAAGTGTAACTGAAATGTACAACTCGGCTATAATATCAAGAGGTTTTTTTTCAATATATTAGGGCCTGATCCTGCAAATTGTGCTTTTTAACCTAATCTTCCTTGATGAACTTAAACGTCTTTTTGGGGGGATGGGGAGGACTCCGCATCTCAAATCATTAACAGAACATAAGAGTAGACTGTAAGATGATAGGTAAATACAGTACCATAGTTCTGCTTTAATTTATGTGCCAAGACAGGCATAGTTGTTATTTATTAAGCACCTACTATGTTCTCACTGCTGTACAAGGCATTTATCAAGACAGTCCTTGCATCAGAAAATTTACAGTCTGAAAGACAGTCCTAGGAAGAGGAAAAAGAAATGTCAGACAATAAAGAGATCCAGTTCATTTGATCACTTTTAGTTTTTCTGTTTAATACTCATTGTTGCTGCTGATCAGTAAGGGAGGAGACTTTCAAAGGCACAGAGGGGAATTAGGCCTCCAATTCCCATTGACCATCAATGAGACGTTTCGATTTCCCCCTCTATATCTTTATATGTCTCCTACTAAAACGATGTGATTCTAGGACCTATGGGGCAGATGCCGCGGTCGCTGGGCTTCCACGTGAGCATAGAGCTCTGCTGTGCCTAAAAACTTGCAGGGTTGGAGCCATAGGTATCACTGATGCCACCATCTGTGCTCAGAGAAGCAGAAAATCTTGAACTAAAGGATTTGGCAGGTTAAAAAGTTTTTCCATCCCTTCATCTTTCTCTTTAAAGAGTCGGAGAAGAGTTTCCTGCTTGGAAACCATTTATGTTCCAAGTCCTACCCTGGCCAAGACTAGTTTACCTTTTTTGCGCTTCTTTTTTAAGAAGGTAATTATTTCAGAAAGCGCTCTTTAAAGGGCCATTTAAATTTTTTTGGAAGAATCCTTGTTTGTTCATTTTTTTCCTGGGAGAATAAGGAGAGTAATGCTATCACCAAACAAAAGACTCCGAGTCAAGAGAGCTTTCAGCAATACTAGTGTAATCTACTCACAGTGGCACTCTGTGCCCCCCCAGTGGTGATTAGTCTCCCTTTACAGGTATTTGAGCAAATAATTCCCCTTTCCTTTGTCTTTGATAGTTTCCTCCATCTTTAAAAGAGAGGATAATAATCCTTCCCTAGGTCGTTAGATTTAATTATTGTTAGAAGTATCACTTTTGGACTCCTCAGATGCAGAACTGTGTTCAATAATGTATTTTATTTTCAAATAAACTGATTTTTTTTTATTTTTGAAATTTTTTCAGGCTGTTTAAAAAAGCAAAAATGCATTGGTTTTCAATTGTTGAAAACAGAATAATTTTCAGTCTTTCACTCAAATTTCAAAACTGCAACTTTGCTTGAAAATATTTCTGCTTTGCCAGCAAGTCTTGATGAAATCTTAACCGTCCTTTTCTTTGACGGAAAGCACCATATAACATGAAGTGTATTATGACAATTAACGCCAGTCAGTATGCTTTTATGGAAAATAGGCATTGTCAAACAAACCTGATCTCATTCTTTGAGGAGATTACACATTTGGTTGATAAAGGCAACTGCGCACATTAATGTACTTAGACTTTAATGAGGTATTTGACTTAGTACCACACAACATTATGACTATTGATATTGTATTATGCTGGTTTTTTACACATTAAATGAAAAAAGGATCGCCAATGGGGAATCATAATTGAATAGGTGTGTTTCTTGAGTCACTCAAGGATAAGTACTAGGCACTAAGTTATTCAGCATTTTCATCAATGATCTGAAAGTAAATATAAAATTGCTGCTGATAAAATGTGCAGATGACACAGATTGGAGGAATGGTAAAAATGATGAGAACAGGGCAGTTGTACAGACCCATCTGAATCACTAGGTACGCTGGGCCCATTCAAACAAAATGTGTTTTTTATACAGCCAAATAAAATAAATTTAAATATCTGGGAACAAGGAATGCAGGCCATGCCTACAGAATGGGAGGTTGTATACTGGAAAGCAGCAACTCGGGAAAGGATTTAGGGGTCATAATGGACAAGCAAGTCAATGTGAGCTTTCAGTCCGATGCTGTTGGGGGGAAAAGGGCTAATGCAATCCTTTGATGTATAAATGGAAGAGCTGTGAGTAGGAGTATGGAGGCAATTTTACCCCTGTATATGGCACTGGTCCAGTATCAGTCTCACTACTGCATACAGTGCTGGTGTCCACATTTTTGAAAGGATGTTGAAAAGTTGGAGAGGATGCAGAGAAGAACCACAAAAATTATTTGAGGGCTGGAGAAAATGCCTTGCAGTGAGAGTCTTAAAGAGCTCAATATGTTCAATTTATCAAAAAGAAGATTGAAAGGTGACTTGATCACGGTGTTTAAGTACCTTCATGGGGAGAAAATACCAGGTATTAAAGGGCTCTTTAATCTAGTGGAGAAAGGCATAACAAGAACCAGTGGCTAGAAGCTGAAGCCAAACAAACTCAAATTAGAAATAATGCGCACATTTTTAACTGTGACGACCAAGGGAACTGGTGGATTCTCCAGCACTTGATGTCTTCAGACCAAGACTGGATGCCTTTCTGGAAGATATGCTTAAGCCAAACATAATTTATTGCACTCGATACAGGGTAATTCAGTGAAATTTAAGAGCCTGTGTTATACAGGAGGGTCAGACTAGATGATCACAATGATCCCTCTGCTGTTAATATCTAAACTATGTGACTGATGGAACAGAAGTCATCTGAGTTACAGAAAACTGTTCTGGCAAGGGGCAGAGTTATAATAAATAAATAATATATGGAGAANACAAGGAATGCAGGCCATGCCTACAGAATGGGAGGTTGTATACTGGAAAGCAGCAACTCGGAAAAGGATTTAGGGGTCATAATGGACAAGAAAGTCAATGTGAGCTTTCAGTCCGATGCTGTTGGGGGGGGAAAGGGCTAATGCAATCCTTTGATGTATAAATGGAAGAGCTGTGAGTAGGAGTATGGAGGCAATTTTACCCCTGTATATGGCACTGGTCCAGTATCAGTCTCACTACTGCATACAGTGCTGGTGTCCACATTTTTGAAAGGATGTTGAAAAGTTGGAGAGGATGCAGAGAAGAACCACAAAAATTATTTGAGGGCTGGAGAAAATGCCTTGCAGTGAGAGTCTTAAAGAGCTCAATATGTTCAATTTATCAAAAAGAAGATTGAAAGGTGACTTGATCACGGTGTTTAAGTACCTTCATGGGGAGAAAATACCAGGTATTAAAGGGCTCTTTAATCTAGTGGAGAAAGGCATAACAAGAACCAGTGGCTAGAAGCTGAAGCCAAACAAACTCAAATTAGAAATAATGCGCACATTTTTAACTGTGACGACCAAGGGAACTGGTGGATTCTCCAGCACTTGATGTCTTCAGACCAAGACTGGATGCCTTTCTGGAAGATATGCTTAAGCCAAACATAATTTATTGCACTCGATACAGGGTAATTCAGTGAAATTTAAGAGCCTGTGTTATACAGGAGGGTCAGACTAGATGATCACAATGATCCCTCTGCTGTTAATATCTAAACTATGTGACTGATGGAACAGAAGTCATCTGAGTTACAGAAAACTGTTCTGGCAAGGGGCAGAGTTATAGAAAAATGTTCTGGTACTGGGTAAAACAGGGTACTATGTTCAGAATATGTTAGTAGATGGATGTGGTGACCTTACCATAATACTGATATATTACCCTTATTACAATTAACTGATTTAATGGAGGAGAAAAAGGGATTGATTCTTTCTGGTCCTCTGTATCAACCAGTTTGCATTCTGAAGCACGAGAGCATGAGATTAAATATTTGTATAACAAAAGGGTGCAGCATTTTCTTTATAGGGTTGTACTGTACTTATTCTTGTATTTATATCTTTGTGTATAAATAGAGTGGAGTGATTTCCTGGATATCGGGCTCTGCTTGTTTAAAATAATCTTAAAATGAAAGGGGACCCATATGTGCATCTTTTAATTCCCTGTTTGTATGTTGTTATGAACAGGTTGGAAGTTGGCTATGGCAGTTCCGTTCCTGTGGAAGGCAGCTGCGTTGGTAGAGAAGCACAGGACTGGCTTGTTGGCAGTTTCCTGTGCAGGACTGTTTGGGGCTAACCTTTCCTATCATGTCTTTCCTGAGCAGACGTTCAAACTGTGGTATCAGTGCTGGACTAAGGGGCAACCGGCTGAGCTCTCAGAGAAACTACGCAGCCTCTTCCACAATGTTCTGGGAGATGTTGGCGTGAAGTCCGTGAATTGTTACCAACCCTTTGCAGCTTTTGGCTTCCACCCAGTGAGTGCTGGGATCCCGTGGCTGCCTGCAGGCGCTCTGGTGGGCATCCCTGCCCATTTCAATAGCACAGCGGAGGACAGACAAGGAATTGTCAACCGTGTCGTCATGATAAATGGCAGAGAAGTGGATTGGGAGAGTAAACAAGGGCTAGCTTTGAAGGAAGCCTTGATGTTTTCACCAGAGGCTCAGAAGTTTGCCATTGCCAGAGAGATTGTGTACTTGCAAAGCAATTGCCCTGTAGTTTATGCAGCTGTGCCTCCTGCTTGCTTAGCCGGCACCTGTCTGTCTGGGGTGGCTATAAAGCAGCTTCTGGGCTTGTATTCTGGCCCCAGGGTGTTTCGAGGCATTTATAACATCACCATTGCAGCAATCGGACTTGTTGGCTACTTTCTTGCTTATGATGCCGTGAGCCACGCACTAGACTACAGGTCGGACAGAAAGGCGGCCACCATTTCCAAAGACTACGCCAGAGGTGGGGTGGAATTCTACGACAAAATCCTGTCCCACAACAGGACTCTCCGCACTCTTTTGGGCAAACAAGGAGAGAAAATGTATGCCCCTAGTGGTAATCTTTTCCCTAGGAACTGGTTCAGTTTAAAGCACGCTCCATACACTTCCAGAAGAGACTTGATCGTTAATATTTTAAGAGTGCCCCAGGCATAGGAAGGGAGTGATTGGATTTTAAACTTGTAAATTATGTATTCTCTTGGAACGCCACTGTGCTGCCTTCCTCTCCCCTCCCCCGCAACTTCATTCGTGCGCTGTTTTTTATTTTTGCATATAGTCTGGAAGTAGTGTTTAATTTTTCATTCACTGGACGCATATCTCTTAAAAAATTAAAGACCTATTTCAAAAGTTCTCTGTCCTACATGCATCTTAAACACTAAAGCCCACTCAGGGAATGTTACTTCTCAGACACTGATCTGGAAATGCTGGTACTTTACTCGCCTATAGTTTTGAAATAATTTCTAAAGAACGCAAAAGGTGAAGTACCACACAGAGAATTTTTATGGCATTAATTTAAAGAGGGGTGAATATATGTGTGTGTGTGTGTGTGTGTGTGTGTATATATTATACATATTCTCCACCCCTCATATGGTACATCCTAAAGGAATGGTGGGAGCTCTATCACACCCGAGACATTTAAAATAGACTAGACAACACAGTGTAAGTTGCTCTCATTCTGCTCGTGAATTACATTTTTTTTTTTTTTTGCCACTTATGCTGTAAGGCACAGTGTCTCCGAGTGGTCCAACTGGTGTGGGGCAGCTTCTTGTTATCCCCAATTCAGGGCTGTGGCTAAAAGTCAAGAGAGCCATTAACTCTTCCATTTTCAACTTACTCAGAACTTGGGAGCTGCCATCTTGCTGCCTGTTGATAAATTAAGACAGGAAAAAACTTGCTCTCCCCATTAATTTGCATGGGAGAAGCAAGGTGCTTTGAACAGGGTTTTTACTGTTTTGTTTTAAGTAAGTTGGAATCTTTATGGAAATAATTAATTTTCATTATGTTGCTTTGCATATGAAGTGTAACGGGAGGGAGGCTGGTAGGAAGAGCTGAGTGAGCGAGGCTACTGCCAATGTAGTGGGTGGGGTGAATCTAGTTTGGTGGAAAAGCAAGGCTGGGGAGAGATGTAAGTATATATTGGGTGAAACTGGAGAACTTGGGCAGGGAACCTGGCATTTGGGCAAAGATTAGGCTAAAGGAAGGGGGGGGACAGGTTTTGTGGAATACAGGGTATTTAGGAAACAGATTGTATTCTTTAAAGCTTCTGTCTATAAAGTGTGGCCCTGGTGGATAGAGCATGGGACTGGGACTCTGGAGCCCTGGGTTCTATTCCTGTCTCTGCTGCTGAGTGACCTTGGGCAAGTCATTTCACCTCTGTGTGCACCTCAGTTTCACCGTCTGTAAAGTGAAGATGATATTGACCTTCCTAAAGTGCTTTGAGATCGGCTGGTGAAAAGCACTATATATAAGAGCTAGATTTTATCATTATTAAAGAAAAACAAATATAGTTCAAGGGAGAGTAAAAGCTAAGAGCTTTTGTTGGCAGGCGGGCTGCTCTTTCAAAACAGATTCAAACTTACCTAAAACCAGCAGCACTCCAAGAACCCTTTTAATCTAAGAGAAAGAGTGGACCTGATTCTCCATTGCCCTGGACGACGTGTAGTCATTTTTCCCAGCACAAAGTCAGTGTGAAATGCCACCATTCTGATGTGGTAGCATTTTACACCCACTCTGCACTAGTGGAAATGACTACACCAAGCAATGGAGTTCATTCTTTCCTAAATTGTCTGTAACTGTAGCCACCACAGGCTGTGATCCCAGCCAAAGGAATATTCATACTTGATCAGGAACTTATATAGCAGGAAGATTTTATGTATGTGTTTATGGAGGGGGGGGGGATTTTGATGACAAATCGCTGGAATTTTCCCTTAATATCCAGTGACTTGACTTAGAAATATTTGACTTGGGTAAAAGACACTGCACCGCATGTGTGCTAGGTGAAAAATAATTGTATTGGGTTTGGTACCATATTCAGTGTTGCTTGCTCCTTACTGACAGTTGAATGTGATCAGAGAGGTTTACCATGCTATAAAGTCATTTTTATTAGCAGGAGAATCAAAATCAGACCCCCTTTCCGTAAGGAAAGCAGAGAAACCTGTAGTTCACAGAACATAAGGTAACATGAGTCTGCATTTTTATTTTTCTATTAAACATTGCATCAGCTCATCAGATTACAGTGTACCAGGATGAGAGTGTGTTCTAAACCAGTGGTTCTCAAACTAGGGCCGCCGCTTGTTCAGGGAAAGCCGCTGGCAGGCCGGGCCGGTTTGTTTACCTGCTGCGTCCGCAGGTTCGGCCAATCGCGGCTCCCACTGGCCGCGGTTCGCCGCTCCAGGCCAATGGGGGCTGCAGGAAGGGCGGCCAGCACATCCCTCAGCCGTGCCACTGGGAGCCGCGATCGGCCGAACCTGCAGACCCAGCAGGTAAACAAACCGGCCCGGCCCATCAGGGGCTTCCCCTGAACAAGCGGGGGCCCTAGTTTGAGAACCACTGATCTAAACCCTGCTGCAATCCATATGAATGGGCTTCAGTAGGATGCTTGATTTTCTACAGTCGCTGTCGCAGGAGGTTTGCCAGTGTAGGCCACCCCTGCGGTTCAGCTGGACATCATAACAGGAATCATACCACCACCACCCTCCACGAACATCTGCACAATTTTCCAAACTTGTCCTGTCGTCATCAGTATCCTTAGCTGAAAATCTCATGTTATCATGCATGTTCTTGGTTCTGGATGAGCTAAGAGAATCTCCCGCATTACCCTCGTACGTCCCAAACTTCAGCTGGTAAAAATCTTCCTCATCTCTCATGACGAAGCTGTTGTATTCTGCATGTTTGTCCCTGCCCTGGGCATCAACTACATTTACACGGACTTTGTAACATTTTTGCTTGGTGATGAGGTTGATAAACTTATTGCCAAGGCAGTGATCTCCCTCTAGGTCGCCAAAGCCATATTTGTAGGTTGTCCAGGCTTCTGACCATGTGAGCTCAGTGTTGTGGCTGTTTCTCTGGATTACTGTCCACCCAGTGCAGCCATCCATATAGCACTGGACCACAAGCATGCAGCTTCCTTCAGGCTGCTCACTGTGGTGTGAATGGAAAACTTCATCACAGTCCCTTGGGAAAGCTGAGGAATAAAAGAAGTTGTAGATGATTGGCTGATTCTAAAACTCAAAACTAAATTGCTTTGTCTCTTCTCAGAATAAGCTTAAAGCTAACATAAACAGAAGTAGTAAAGGTCAAGACTGAAGTGCATTGCCTGTGAAGGGTGGAGACCTAGAATTGGAATATAACTCAGAATTTATCCCATTATGTCAGATTCTTCCCTGGTGTAACTCCACCAGAATCCACAAAACGCAGTTGGCCACTTTTTTTGTTTTTGTTTGGTGTTACACAATTACTCCATACTAAATACTGTGCACCGGGGGAATGGAGACCTGCCTTCAGATGAATTGCAAGTCAGCAAATATGGCGATTTAAAAAAATTAAAGAAAGCTGCCAGCCTGCTACCATGGCTTAGCACAGTCTTGTCTTAAGTGCCTGCAGGCAGTGCTCTTATGTAACATTAAAGCATGTTATAAAGCCCCAGTGCTAGTAATGGATTTTCCAGCTGCTTACTCTGTAACTGCAATGCAGCAGGTCTCTTTAGAAACTTCAAGGACCTGTAAATGCTTCATTGTTCTCTCATCAGCTGTTCAGGTAACTTGCTTTGGCATGTAGAGGTCAGTAAGTGTAATTATTTTTTTAGCAGTACATGATCTGGCTTTCCAAGGAGCAGCTTCTTACAGAAGTAGCAGCATTTGCACTCCTCTTTCTATATCTCTCTGCCTCAATTCTTACACTGGCACCCATCCCCATGGCATCTGAGCACCATTCTTGTTACTGAGCTGTCCATATAAAACAAAGATAGAGCTCAAACCAAAACTGCTAATTTACATTCCCCTGAGCTTTGGAGAGGCTTGGATCTTGGAATGGTCTTTGTTTGTTAGCATGGCTGTTCCTGCAGGGAATAGCTACCTACCGTATATACTTGTTCATTAACCCGTTCGTTTATAAGCCGACCCCCCAAGATGGTTAGGTAAAAATAGCAAAAACTTTCATAAGCTGACCCTATATTTCAGGGGTTGGCAAACTTTGGCTCCCGGCCCATCAGGATAAGCCACTGGGGAGTTGGGACGTTTTGTTTACTTGGAGCGTCTGCAGGCATGGAGCCCCTCAGCTCCCTGTGGCCACGGTTCGCTGTTCCCAGCCAATGGGAGCTGCGGGAAGTGGCCACAGGTCCCATTGGCTGGGAACGGCGAACCGCGGCCACAGGGAGCTGAGGGGCTCCATGCCTGCAGATGCTCCAGGTAAACAAAATGACAATGAATTAGATATTCAATTCAATGATTCCATAGAGTTTAAAATCATGAGACCCGTTTATAAGCCGACCCCCACTCTTTAATGCGTCATTTTTTTACCAAAAATATTCATCTTATGAATGAGTATATATGGTATCTTGAATGGAGGAGCCACGTGTGTGTGTAAGTCCCATTAAAGTCAACAGAAGTTCCATAGAGTGATTACAGAACTGGGCCAACTAGTGTGTGTGACAAAGGCAAGATTCCCAGTCTTGAGTATGGAAATGGCTATATGAGTCCTGACCTTCCATACCAGTGCGAGCTGGATGATAAAAATAGAAGCATCTTCAGACACTGACATTGGGGGACTTCAGAAAATCAGAGTTTGTGGTTAGCAGTATAATGAAATCTGCACTAGATCTAGAGTTAAAATGTTATTGCTTATGGGGAATTGGATTAAAAAATAAAGAAGCTGTTTTTCTGTAAATATTTATAATGCAGGAGTAAGGAAATGAGTTCCTGGACTCTTGTACAACGTTAGCAGAGAAAATAACCAGGGGTTTAATTTAAATGGATGGTTGGGAAAGATGAAGATAGGAAGGCAAATTTTAAAAAGGAACAAAACCTAAGATATTAGAACCTACAGAACAACTCTAATGAAAGAAGAGGCCATTCATACAAATGCACAGTCATTTTCAGGCCTGAATAAAAATATCATTAAAGGGTGAAGTCTAAATAGCATTAAAGGAAATGGACAATAAAATCACTAAAATCGGTTTTTAAATTTTCCCATCACTTAGTATAAAAGGAGAGATTTAAAAATGTTCAACAGTCACTTAATTTAAGATACTATTTTGGATCACTAATAAGCTTGAGAGATGATCGAAAACCAGTAAGGCTACGTCTACACTAGAAACTTAAAAGTGCTGCTGCGGGAGCGCTCCTGCGGCAGCGCTTTGAAGTGTGAGTGTGGTCACGTGCGAGCGCTGAGAGAGCTCTCCCAGCCCTCCTGGTAATCCACCTCCACGAGGGGAATAGTTCCCAGCGCTTGGAGCCTGTCCACACTAGCGCTTTAAAGCGCTCAAACTTGCTGCGCTGAGGGGGTGTGATTTTTCATCCAGCAAGTTAGAGCACTATAAAATGTAAGTGTAGACAAGTCTGAAGGCTGGATAGCATTTCTTCTGGAGAATTAAGTAAGATGAAGATGAGTCATTCTAGGGCAATGAGCATGATGGAGAAGTGATGGAATTCAAGTTCATTCCTAGTTAGCTATTCTGTGTAAGTACTAAACGAAATGGGATTACTCTGTTTAGACAGAAAAAAATGATATTCAATGATAACTAAAGCTGAGTGAATAATGGTTTTTTTGTTTTATTTTTTGGTTTGGTTTGAAAAGTTTTGATTCACTTTTAAACAAACTGGGTTTTTCTTACAAATGAAAAAACATATGTGACGGGTTACCCCCCCACTCCTGGGTGCCATCTGATGTACTGGGGTACCACTGAGCCCACTGGTTCCACCAGTCGGGGCTCCCTTACACTGCCCTGCTGAGCCAGGCCCTCAAGCCTCCTCTAGCACAAACACAGGTAGGGACACACCCAGCTGCAGAAAGACACAGACACTGAAATCAGTTCTGCATGGGAAGACTCAGCTAGGGAACTGCCCAGCACTTAGTGCACTCCCCCTCGGGAGAGTAAACCCAAAATCGTATAGTCTTGCGCTGCACAGAAAACTGTACAGCGCAAGTTCATGAAATTCGCTCCCTCCCTCAGTGTAGAGGAAGATCTGCACAGCTTTTTGTCCCCCCCGTTATGAATTCCACAAACTGGTTTAGAGGGAAAAATCAAGTTTATTAACTACCAAAGATAGATTTTAAGTGATTATAAAGGGATAACAAACATCAAAGCAGGTTACCGAACAAATAAAACAAACACACAAACTAAACTTAATACATTAAAGAAACTGGTTACCAGTAGTAATTTCTCACCCTAAATGTTGTTGTAGGCATTTCTTTCACAGGCCAGACACCTCGGTTCGCCTGGGCTCAGCTCTTCTCTCCTCCCTCCCCCCCCCGGTCTTTGTTTCTTAGATGTTTCCAGGACTCATCCTGGGTGGGGATTCAGTGAAGAATGACCCCTGATTAACTCACTCCCCTGCCTTAAATAGGTTTTACATATGGTGGGAATCCTTTATTTCCCAGTTTGATCCCCACCCCCGATTAGTGGAAAAATACTAGTAGTCCAAGATGGAGTCCAATACCAGGTGACATGATCACATCACTCTGCAGTGTCAAAGCAGCATCCCAGGAAGCTTCTCAGAAAGGTGGGAGATTAGCATCTTCAAAGTCCTATTGTTCTCCGTAATGGCCCATCCAGCTTGATTGCATTCTGTCTGGTGGGCGTTCCCCAGGTGTAAACCCAGTTGTAATTGTTACATAGTCAATATTCCTAATTTCAGATACAGAAATGATAAATGCCTACAAATAAGATAATCATATTCAGTAAATCATAACCTTTCCAATGATACCTCACATGACCCATCTTGCATAGAACACATCTTAATTATGCCATATTAATATAACAATATATGAAGAATATGGTGCATAGTGTCACAACGTATAGTTTTGTGTCATTTTTGGGTGTTTTTGCTTTTTTTATTTAGCCAATTTTCTAATCAAACTGTCATTTCAAAAAGAAAAGTCAAAAGGTTTTGTTTTGAAATGGTCATAACAAACCATTGTGACTCTCTTAAAAAAATCCATTTTTTTCTGCCAAAACTGTTCACCAAATTTGGCCTGAATTTGCAAATAGTTTGGGTGCCCCGAAAAATGCATCTCTCCGTTAATTTACTTTTTGCTGGGGAAAAAAAATTCACACAGCTCTGCTTACAGCGGCTAAGCTAATAGAGCTCCCCTGTTGGCTTCTTGGAAAAGGAAACTGAGCTTTGGAGATGGCAGCCATGAGTACAAATCTCCTATCCTGGTGCCATGTGAGAAAGGAATAATGTGACATTACCACAAGGAACCATAATATTTCTGCAATAAAGTGTCACAGCCTCTGTCACAATAGAATCTTCTTAATAGGAATGCCCCTTTCCCCATTAAGAGGAATTTGAGTATCTGCTTAACAAGGATGACCACTTTAATAGTAATGCAGCTGTCTGATGAGTTGCACAGTCCATCATGTTACTGGAGCTGGGAAAAGGCAGTACTGGGAACTAAACGGCAGCGGCTGCTTGCCCACTGCCTGTAGCAATAGCATCTGTGAGATGCCCATCAAAACAGACAGCATGTGTGGTTGGCATAGAAGGAGCAAATTAATTGGGGTGAATCAAAACAATACTTTCTGCCTGACTCACAGCAGTGGGATGGGCCCCTTTAATTAAAGGAGAAAACTCATAGAAACCATTTCAAATTAAAACCTGCTGTACAGTAGGCCTAAGCACAGCTAAATCAACTGAAGGCATCCCCATTACATGGAACAGCCATCCCTATTAAACAGCAGTCATACAGACAAAAATGTGGGGTATATCGTGAAATTGATCCATACTGAATTCCAGTATGGGTGGATTTGATTTAAAATTTTCATGATTTAAATCACTAGTCACGAAGACTCGATTTAATCATGATTTTCTACATAAAAGTGCATTCTTATTGGTTGTTATAACCTTAATACAGATTCTTCACAACTCAGAGATAGATGTAGGTTTCATTTTTAGAAGGTACACACTATACATTTTTAAACTGTGATTTATTTTGAAAACTTTTCAAATTAGTTTTACAGCTATATCAGAAAATGAATGATTGTTGGGTTATTTCATTTACCAAAGGTAATTGAAGCTGATATTTCTGAAGTCATTGGGAGGTGAACTATCTCCAATTCAACAGGTTAATCATTAATATTTGTAGAATTTTCTTGCTATGCTGTATTAGGAGGAGAACATCACCAGACAGACATTTAAATTGTTTTATTTAACTAAAACAACAACGTTAAGTATTCTGGATTTTTTTCTTCAACAGCAAACATATAATATTTTAACAAAACAAGCATATGTCACTCGCTTCTCACATTTATATCCAGACTTCTTTTCCTTGTCCAGATCTATTCCGCCCCCAACAATCTTCTATTCGTTGAACTTTTTGAAACTTTGCACTTTTAGAGAGAAGTAAGGGATTGACTCTGTGTACACAAATTTGCAGAGGGACAAAAGAGTTGAGGTCTGTTATTTCTCACCTCTATATATTATTTATTTATTTTATTTAAAAACATTTTTGCTCTTAACAAGCATGTTACCTCTGGAGATACAAATCCACAGTTTGAGAACTGCAAAACTAAGCATCTCTGATGGTATCTTCTAGACTGAGCACTGAGTCCCATTGGGTAGATAGAAAGATTAACCTAAATAATCTATACAAAAGCCAGTGGAACCCCATAAGATTGGGTCCCTAATCCATGAACTATTGGAACTCATTTACAAAACTTTTCTTAAATATTACATGAATATATTCTCATACTGTACAATTAGAATTTATAATCCCTATTCCATGATGAGATATCTTTGAGCTATAATGTATCTTAATTAAAACTATCTTTAGATAAGTTTTTTCGTCAAAAAGCATTTTATCCAAAAAATTCGATTTAAATAAAAAAAATCTGGGTTTTTTTTATTGTTTTAAAAAAATCATTGATTTTTATCCACCCTGATTCCAGTGGGACTTCCGAGCAGGCCACATGGGTGAAGGTCTTGCCTTTTAAAGCTTTATGCTGCATGTGGCACAAATACTCATTTTCAGATAAAATATAATAAAGTTGCAAACAGCCCAATGCACACAGCAAGTGTTCGCTGATTTACATTCATCCCAGCAGGAAATGTGTATAGCTGGAAGAAACGAAGTACTACTAAGTAGATGAATGTTAACCTAGGAAGGAAGAAATAATTAGGATCCCAGAAGAGACAGTACTTGGAGGCGGCGGAGGAGGGGGGATTGAGAGGCTGAATTTGATTGTTACGGAAACTAGGTTGTTATGTATCAGAGGGGTAGCCGTGTTAGTCTGGATCTGTAAAAAGCAACAGGTTATGAACACACACACAAGCAATAAAATTATTGTAAAGGAATTAGGCTGTAACTTGTTTGACAAATCCTAAAAGAAAGCTGAAAAGTGACTAGTAAATAATTCTTTATTGATATTTTTCATTACAAGTACACATGTACATCCCAGCTCTGCCACAGCCTTTCTGTGTGTCTCAGTCTCTCTCTGCCCCAAACCTGTTAAGTGGGAATAATAATTAAAGCTGGTCAGAGAATGGGAGGAGGGTTTCTGCAAAAAATGTTTGAGGTTTTGGTGAAAAATTGAAATCCAAAATATTTTGATTCAGAGTGCTGCTGCCGTGCTTCATGGGAGTTGTAGTCCAGTTGCTTCGTGCTCCTGTTATTGGCCATGCTCCCTGGTCAGATCACCTCTCCTGTGGAGCATCACTGTCTCTTTGGCGAGGGGAGGTGGTGCATACGGCAGGCACATGTCTGTGATGAATCAGAGGAGATGTAATCCAGCCAGGGAGCCTGGCCCATCCCCGACAATGGGAGCATGAGGCACCGTGGCAACATTTCCAAATCAAAATTGGTCAGTTTTTTGAACCCCAAAAAATTAACTTGCTGCTGAAGGCAGATGCTCTTCCTGAAATATTTCATTTAATTGAAACTCAGTTTTCTGTCAAAAAAAAAAAAAGTAAGTTCTGACCAAAAGTTTTGTACCAGCCCTAATAATAATTTATCCCTCCTTCCCCGCACCCTTTGTCTGGCTTGTCCGCTCAGACTGTAAGCTCTTTAAGGCAGAGACAGATGTCTCACTATGTGTTTTGTATAGTGCTTAGCTCAACTGGGCCTCCATCTTGTTTGGGGGTCTCTAGGGACAAACATAATTCAATAACTGATGATGAAATACATATAGTGAGTAAACCAAGATATTAAGTTAGCGAGAGCATGTGCAGTGTACGCATGCTGCATGTAAGTAAACATACATGGGCCTAAACTTTAAAAAGTGACTAGTGATTTGTTTGCCCTACTGGAGACACCTTACAGGGGTCTAATTTCCTAAAGGCCTGAGCATCCACCTTCTAGAAATCAGGCCCCTTTACTATGCCTGAAGTTGGGCATCTAAAATTGCTGGTCACTTTTGATAGGTTCAGCCGTAGGATCACTCCTGTTCTTATATAGCCAGGGCTTTGCTATATTGGGAAACTTCCATTATATGTGAAAGATGGGGCAAATGGTTTTCCTTTTTCCATATGCTCAGCCTCCTATGCCTGTAGATGCAATAGAAAATATCAACTGTAATTAGAATGATTGATTCATATTGGTACTGTACATAGAAAATGCAAAGTGCTATGGGCCTGATCCAAAGCTCATTGCGATCAATGGACTTTGGATCCGACCGTAGTAAGTGCTAAGTAATACAGTATTGTACTTCTCTTTGTGATTCACAATGAAGAATATTGCTGTCAGACTACACCTCCGGATACAGAGGTAATTGGAAGTGCTACCGTGAAACTATACAACCTCTCAAGCCATCAAGTAAAATACATGCAGCTGTCATTGCATAGCATACGAAATCTTTTTTTTTTTAAGTGCTAAGTTTGTTAATATCTAAAACACTTTGATAACTCAGCGTAGTAAAGTAAGTGCAGACCTGCTGGTTCCTGTCAACTCTTATTTCTGGCATCTGCCAGAATAATTTTCCAGTGGGAATGTTATTGTTTCTTCATTCTTAGATCCTTTGCATTTCTCATTCCTGTGCAACTCTGATTGGCTACTGACTCATCTTGCTATCCACTGTATCTCATTCAAACAAGGTTCTTAAACTTCGCTCAGCAGATTGTGTCTTCTTGATTTTAAATGTTTGTTTTTAATGAATGGTGGCAATAATACATCAGAGCTTATTTTCAGTAGATTAGAGCCAGTTGAAGGTTGTTTTGGTTTAAATCATTTTGCAATGAAAAATGTCTCTTTGACCAATTGGAAAAATATTTATTTTGGTCAAATTTTTCCAGTGAGAAGGAGGCAAAGGGGTTGAAGTTAAAATTTTTCAATGTTTTTGATAAAATATTTTTTTGAAAGCTGAAGAATTTGATTTTTTGGTTGGAAAAGCAAAAATAATTTTGGGAAATTTGCAGGGGAAAATGAAAATCTTTCAAAATTTTCCACAAAAAAAAGTATATTTTAATCAAGTCTGTTGAGGATACTATTGTGCTGCCGTTCTTGTCTCCAGTGCTGCTTACTATATTTTGGTGCCTGGTGTGTGGTTGGAGTCATTGGCCCCTACTGGCCATTAAGATGCTGCCACCATAATCAAGCCCAAAGGCAATGGGAATATTTCTAGTGGCTGAAGATTTCAGGGTTTTCCTGCTGGTTTTATACTCACTAAGGACATATTACTTCACCTGCCAGACTAATGAATATTGTGCAAAAAGAGTTAATTGATACCTAGGGCATTTTGTATGCAAAAGGCACTTGGATGCTATGGGGCAGTATAAATACTCACGTTGTCCTAGTAAGGCAGAAACCTTTGTTAGAGGCTGGTATAAAGCCAGGCCATCCAAGGGAGAGCTACAGGTGGGATTGCAGTTGGCACAATCTCTCCAGCGTATAAACTAAATGGGAACAGAATTTATCCCAATATGTTATCACTAAGTTATTGTCTGGAGCCTGGCTTCCAAGCTGGTTACACTGCCTGTTCCATCAAACTGTTTATGAGCTTATTATACTTTTGCATTTTGGGTATTTTAGAGGGGGAGGAGAGTTCTACATTAGTTTCCCATTTGCTGAAAAGAAGCAAAAGCCCATTTTCTCTATTGCTATTTTTGTCTCACTTTTCACAAAGCTTTAGGATGAGCACATCACAGGCTTCTTGTTCAAGGAAATTTTATATTCGCTGTTAGCAAAATATTCTTTCAAGAGACTGTTGCAGCAGTGAGGATTTAAATATCAAGAAGAAAGTTATGCAGAACCAAATGAAATAATCGCTCATCCCGTTATTATTATTCATTGGAAATATTTACGTTCCTATACTTACATAACTGCACACTGTTCCAGAATAGCAATAGGTTTTAAGAACTTGCATCTAATTTCTGGGAGATCTGTTTCATGGCTTGCTATTCTAGTCTTTGCACTCACTGCACAGTTACAGTTAACTATACCAACTTGGGTGGTGTCTTTGTCATGAGGACAAATTCCCACTAGGGATTAGGCTGACCTTTCAAAACTGTCATAACATTTATCATCCCAGACCAATGAGCCCACCAGCCCAGACCAATTATCTATTATTCCCCCCAACACAAAGACTCCCTGACCAGCTCTCCTCCACAATCTGCTCCCCAGACAAAGGTTCCCCTCCTTGTTCTGCCACACACGTTGTTTTGTCTTCATTTCTCCTTCAGCTATTGGTTGGAGTCTGCCTCACTTCTGCCATTTTTACACCAGTGCATCTCCATACACTTCAGTGGGATTACTCATAATTTATACCAGTATGATAGCGATCAGAATAGGACCTGATGAGCCTCTCTGCAGGCTCTCCTAAACAATGGTTGACCCTCCCACTCGCTGCTGATGCCATCAAATTTGCCTGTCAAAATAAATAAATTAAATAATTCATCCCTCCCATCTTAGGCAATTGGACAGATGGAATTTAGCAAAATTGGATTGCCACTAAACTCAGTGGAGCTAAACCCGATTACATCAGATAAGCACCAGGACCTTAATTTGTGATCTCAGACTCAAACCCATGTTTCCAAAGGTGAAAGCTAGTAAATTGCTTCACTGTGAATATATAGAGAGAGAGTTAATGGATATGAGTATATGATAAAGCCCTATACATTATGCTACTCTGAAGCTGTATTCATTTTTAAACAAGAAATGAATTACTATAAATTGAAATCCTGGTTCTGTTTCTTAAAGGAGATAGAAAATAAAGATCAAGCTGCACTGTAAATAATGATGCCAGTTTTTAAAACCCTTCTTTATTTCCTAGCTAGAGTAGGGGCATGTACAAATATTTTTTTAAACAGCAGGGGAAGAGTTATTCTGTAGATAGATTTTTCCTTGTAAGAGCTCTTCTTAAATTAAATGTGTTCCATCCCCTCTCGTTGGCTGTATTATAAAAGTATGTTATATAATTCTCCATAGATACCAATAGACAGATGTATTTATGGGTTTTGGAAGCTCCATGTAATTTGGGCATAAAACATGAAGTATGTTTAATAGTTCCTCATTAATAATGGTTGAGAATTATGTTCATCTGAGGCAGCAAACATAAATTCTTAATGTTTAGACATTCATTATATGCCTACAATGATTGGAAGTTGCCACAGGAAAATAAAAGCCAGTGGTCCCAGAGGTTTTTTGTTTTATATTCTGTCAAGCAAATGTGGAAAGTTCTATTCATTCACCTCTTGACCACCCCCCTCCCCCCCCCAGAAATTCTAAATTCTAACAAGATCCATTGATTGAAAAACTCAAATTGGAAATAAGAGACAACTTTTCAACCCCAAGGGTAGTTAACTATCGAAGCATCTTACCAAAGGAAGTGGTAAATTTATCATCACATGGAGATTTTAGGTCAAGATCAATTGTCTTTCTCAAAGATATGCTCTAGTTCGGTAGTGTTTGGTTGCTGTTGAGATCGATACTGTTCACTTACATCATCGGGAAGAACAATTCCCGCCACAGTAGGAATTACTGGGTGAAATTCTATGGCCTGTGTTACTGCAGGAGGTCAGACTAGATGCTCATAATGTTCCATTCTGGCCTTAAAATATATTAAATGGCTGGAAAGACAAAGGCTGTTCTTACCTCTCCTGTATATAACATCATCCAAGTTGTGAATTGCATCAATATCCTTTACCATGTGCAGGTTGTCAACATACTGAAGACGTTTCTTCCAAACGTCTTTATTCTTCTCTAACGCTGAACTGGGTGTGCAGCTCAGAAAAAGAACTGCAAATGCAGCTAGCAGGGTATTACAGGAAGACATTTTTTGGGAAACCTGGAAAAGGCCACAAATGCATGCATTATTTGGAAATGGCTTCCATACTTCTAATACAACTGTCCTCTTAATAAACATACAGTGCTTTGAGGCTAAATTCAGAATGAGAAAATAGAATGTCAGGTTTCTGATTTATGTTTTATGCTAAGAGATTAAGGCGCATGATAACTAAGCCAGTCACTTATTAACTTCAATGTACATATTTGTAAATCTGAAAAAAGTACCTTCACAGATGCTCAATTCATCAATATTATTTACTTTCTTGTTATAGCATAGTTTATTGGGCTTACAGAGGATAACTATGCCTCATAAAGGGGGATAACAAGGTTCTCAAATTCATCATCATCAAAGATTGCATTTAGTAAAAACAAAATGGTAAAGTAATTGTTTTTCATGATACTGGAAAGGAGGCTAGATCAAAACCAGGAAATCATATGATGCTTCAAGGAAGTATTTTAGTAACTGTTTGATAGAGATTAGCACGAAAATATGACTGTGACAAAGGCCCGTTGGTGGTTCATTGCTATTTGTCAGCAGTTCTTGTCAGGCCTCACGTACTCACTACACCCAACACACTGTCATGATATATACCCAAAAGATGGAATGTAATATATCATTGGAAAACTAATAACTCACTGATCTTTAATATTCTTGCATGATGTATGTACGAGGTGGGTACAAAGAGTTATGGATATTTGATAGAATTATGTTCTTAAAATGTGTTTGGCAAGTAATGCATAAGCCCAGTCTGCCCTAGACAATGGAATGCCTAACCAGCCTGGTCATCAGGCAGAGACAATAAAGGTGCATTTCCATAAAAGGTAAACAAAGCCATCAAGCTAACAGGGGAAGAGATAATGACTCAGTTATCACCAGCACGGAAGGAACCAGCATGAAGTCTTCACCAACCTGCATGGCATCTCTTCCCAGATTGAGAAAAGGAACTTTATCTGAGAATGATTTACTGGACTATAAAGACAGGGAGTCTGATACTCAAATTATAAGTAATTGAATCAACTGATTGTATACTGTATTATAAAAGTATATCTATTAAGGTCTTTTATGAAAGGTAATGAGACACTCATGATAATATTATTGTAAAATATATGTATTAACACTAGAGGAAACATGGATACTCACTGATATTCTGCTTTAAAGTCTGTGACCAAACAAAGAGAGAAACAGGTTTTCTCCAAGACAAGAGGAAAGGCAATGAAATGAAGCAATGGGTGATCAAAAACAATGGAAGCCCTGTTTACATATGAATCAGCAGAGGGGTGGAAAGTCCACAGGAAGGGAAGAAAAGCATGAGGTCATCCTGAGTATGGGGATAAAACAGTAAATTTGGGAAGATATAAGGAGAGAGAAGAATCCATCTTAACATTCATCACTGGACAGACACAACGGGCCAGAGCTCTTGCAAACTAAGATGAGTCCTTCAGCCAAGAGGGTTGAAGTCTCTGGGAACTGAATATATGTGAGAAACCTGCTTAGTCTAAGAACTTTCACTTAGAAAGACAAGGGAAACCAGCCCTTTGTGCTACTATGGAAGGTCCTGACTGAAGTAAAGGCAGCTATGGCTGGAAAGCAAAAAGATTGGTAAGAAAGATACCTTGAATCAAAGCTGTAGCTTGTTAAGTCTTAGCCACTAGGAAGCATATTTTACTTTATTTGCTTGTAACCATTTTGTCCTTATCCCTTATACTTGAACTCACTTAAAACCTCTCTCTCTCTTTGATTAAAAAAAATTGTTTTACTTTTATTATAAATCCACCCCATGCTGTGTTTGATTTTAAGTGATTATTAACCCCAGTTAAAACAACAAGCTACTGTGCTTTTGTCTCTGTAAAGGACCAATGGACCGTATTACTCCTCTGAATGTTCCAGGGGAGGACTGGACATTACAGGGCAGGCAGTTTTAGGGAAATTTGGTACTGGGGGTATGTTGGGGTCACCCTGCAAGTAGTAACCAAAGATGGTGAAGACAAGGGTGGGCCTATTGTTGTGTAGGCAGGATGCTGGGGTCAGAGCTCTGAACCAGGGCTGCCCAGCACCCAAGGAACTTCATGCTTGTCTGCTGGCTGTTGGTATCCAGGCTGTGAGCCACAGCAGCAGAGCATTTAAGACAGCCAGGGTTTCAGGGCATGTGGTGACACAACTTCTCACTGGCCTAGGTTGCACCCAAAACATGACAGTGACTATTCATTTTACACCTGCTGCTCCAGTTCTCTAGATCGTGCTATGTTGTTGGATTTCATTATGATGTATATTGGACAAACAATTGACCAAATTCATCCTTCCTGTAACTTCATTTAACTTCAGTTTTCCTGCCTTCATCTGAGAGCATCTCAGTACTAGAAAGATCTAAACAAATTAGAGGGGAAGAGCATCAAAAGGCTTTGAAGAGCTAGAGGAAATGATTTCTGAAGCAAGATTAAAAGAAGCAAATGGATATAGGTTGCCTATATGATAATTAAGCAGGGAAAATAACTGTCATCAAGTATTTGAAAGGCATAAACTCCAAGGATGGAGAGGTGTTTAGGGTGACCCAAGGGACTATATCTAGCAATGGAACTAGGTGGCTTTTTGGAATTTCAAATGGAGGAGGGAGGAATTGAAGAAACTTTTCACAAAATATTTGTTTTGGGTTGTTTTTTTTCTCCCGATTCTTTTGAATCTAGGAGTATTGGAATGAAATTCAGAGGAGGTAAATTTAGGCTAGAAAATACAGGAAATAAATCTAAACTGGAATATGATCTGTGAAATAAATTCCCCAGGTAAATAGTGGCAATTCCATTACTTTTAGAAGGAGATCGGATAGCACACTAGAAAATGTACAGTAGGGAGCAATCTACATTAGACTGGATGGAGGGCTAGTCAAGATGATTTTTGTCTTTTCACTCACTAACTTCTGATTCCCTGAGTACATCTCCATATGGTGGAACTAGCACCCTTAGTTTGAAACCTATTTTAAGTGATTGTTAAAGCAAATCAATAAACTACTCAGACCCCCACAAAAAATGCTGATGGCTCATCGGTCTGAGATTGTGCTGCTTAGAAAAGAGATGACTAAGGGGGGATATGATAGAGGTCTGTAAAACCAAGAATGGTGTGGAGAAAGTGAATAAAGAAGTGCTATTTACCCCTTCGCATTACAAAAGAACCAGGGGTCACCCAATGAAATGAATAGGCAGCAGGTTTAAAACATGAACCTAGCTAGCTTCTCTGAAAGCTTTCCCCTTCCTGCTCTTCCCTTGTCTTGTTTTCCTTTTGACAAATAATAACTTGTCTTTGGAAGCAGATGTGCTTGCAAGGGGAAGCTTGATAAAAGGTGATTTGGCATGGAAGCTGACAGAAAACGCTCCGTTCTGAGGACCAATGTTTCCCTCAGGGATGCATGTCAAGATGAGGTTGTCCTGGCTTCTGGTATACATCTGACACACAACTAGCACTAGGATTTCTGTAATTCTCTCTGGGGTGTCATGGACATGTTACCAGTGTCACAGATCTACATTTAAAACTAGCTGATTTTTTTTATTTCCGTGACTCAGAATTATTATTGCCACAGAACTTGGTTTTCTCACCTCTTTGACTTTGTGCTGAGAATCCAAAAACAGATTCTCTCTTGAAAAGTCAGGCTTAGGCCAGACAGGTTTCTGAGGAAAAATCTTGGATGTCTGTATTGGCTACCCCAGGCCAAGCACTGATGGACTATTTTCCCCAAATATAGCCGGAAAAAAAGAAAGTCTTTGCAGGGGTGGACAAAAGTTCCAACTACTGTTACTATATAGATGTAAATTTCAAGGTTAAAATGTTATTTCTGTGTTATCCAATGTATCTTGTCTGCCCTCAAGTGTGCTAAATTTTACTTTGCAGCTCATATGTGGAACACAGTAGTAAGGACTGGATTAAACAGGCACTATGGACACGTGCTAGGGCCCTGGGTCACAAAATCATATGATGGCATCAGAATCTAAGCTTTTATTGGGGGGGAAATGGTTACTAAACATCACAGTTGTGAATAAAATCTTGAAAATGTGATCTGAATGTAACCAATGCAGTTATTTCTGCCTGACTTGGTTGTGAGCCTGAAACGATAGCTCTGAGAGGCGTGAACTGCTCCATTCATCTTAAAGGGTTATTAACTACTAATATATCTTCTAATTTATTTTTTTTAAATCAAATGCGGATAAAATGTAGTATCAATCCAAAGTAACTACACAAACTAATGGAGCCAATTAGTAAAACAGAGACCTAGGAGGGAGGTCAGGGCAGAAGACCTGGAACTCCCTAACAGGATTATTCTGTGCATTATTGGACATCTCTCAGTAACGGCTATCACTGACCCGAGGGGGAGGGCTTTCTGATCACGTGGCCACTAGCTGTTCTCGAAACACTTCCTTCTGCACTCTGGTGAATCTGCCACCTGATGTCTAATTGTGTTTTTTCACTGTCAGTGATGGGGTGGGCATGTGTTTGTTCTGTAAATACATCAGCACTATCTCTAGCTTACTGAATGTTGTCAAACAAAACCAGTGTCCTCCTTGGTCTTGTTTGAATGTCTTCTCTTCCTCCTGGGAGACAGACCCTCAGCAGTGATGATGACATATTACTTGGGTACAAATAGTATAGCTATTGCTTTTGCAGGTTATCAGCCTCTCTCCCTTTGAAATCTGCAGTGGGGGTGCTTGGCTCGTGTGTTACATCTGTTTTCCTGATATAGCACTCTTTTGTAACTGCGTCAGGGTTCACCGCATTAACCTCAGGATTTTTATTAGATGTCGACACTAAGCTTTTTGCCTTCTGTCCATGAACTTCAGAGCTCTGGTCCTAGTATGGCATTGTGAGGAGCATCACAACATTCCAACAAAACTAAGCCTGAATCCCTTGAATCACAAAAGTGCTTTTAAAAATAATCAAGTTTGTGCTACTTGTGCCGACTTTTCTGCAAATGCATTTAGGGGAGGGAGCTTGAACTGATACATCAGAGAAAATTGCCAAAATGTGACATTACATCAGGCCAAATTCTGGCTGTGGGCTGAGAGTATACATAAAAAGCTGTTGTTAGAGGCTGGTGTGCAGAGTGGAAGTGATTATCCCACTATTCTGGGTCCTTATTCTTATTCCTCTGCTATGCACATTACTCTTAGCCCTGGCAGAAATAATCTGCTCATGAGGTTATTCTTGGGGCAGCCAGAATACGTGCTCTCAGTATTCTTTCTCTGGTAGCATTGATCTAGACCCATTACCATCCAAACCTTAAGAGTGGCACAATTTGACCCCAGTATTGCAGTTTTAAAAAAATTATCTCTAATTTACAGCTCAATCAAATCTTATGATTTAAAAGTGAATAGACCATTAATTTGTCCTCTTAATATTCTGAGTTTTTTATGCAATCGTCTATTGTACACGCTCGGATTTAAAAAAATAATAAAATAAAATAATCTTCAAAGAGAATGAAGGCTCCAGGCTAGATCCTCAGCTGGTGTAATCAGTGTTGTTCCGTTGACCCAACTGGGGTAAATCAACAGTGCTTCAGTTACTTCAGTGGAGCTACAGCAATTTACACCAGCTGAAGATATAAAAATTGACCCATAATCCTTTGCCTACAAGTTACAAGTATAGTTCAGTCACCAAAACTCGGGGAAACATTTGTGGAACTGCCTGCTACAAAGCTGGGGTTTCTTTTAAATGACTTTTCAAAGAATATCTTGGAGTGAGGCATCTAGGTTAGATGTACCAAATATGTGCACTTTCCTGCAGTTTCTTGTGGAGACTAGGGCTTTTTCTCTTTGCACAGTAGGTGAAGAAATCCTAACACATTGCCAAATTTAGAATGAACAGTTCAGTTGCCATATGTACTTGCTGTTTCATGACCCAGATCCAAATCAGTGCTCACTGGGCAGATAAAGAGAACATGGCATAGGTGCCTTTTTAAGCTTGAATTCAATTCTTAATGCCAGATGTTAAGGAGGGAGGGGATAAATGTGTATTAGGAGCCTCATCGAAAGTTAGCTAGTTAATGGATAAGGTGCTAGAAGACATTGCTCAAGAATATGTAGCATTGCTCCTGGGTTTTGTAGAATCAATTAAACTTGCTATTGTGTACAGCAAATATCTTCTTGTGTGCAGTTCTAATCAGGCATTACCTTAGGACATGCAGTAGAGCTTCTGGTTGATTGTGTATTGCTAAAAGGAGGAACAAACCAGTAATGGAACAGGAATAAAAGAGTAAGGCCTATAGAAGGGAAGTCACATAAAAATGCATCCCTCTGTAATGTGCAATTGGGGAGAAATTCAGGAAACCCACATATGATCAGGTTATATGTAATCTTGCTGAAGAAGGGATGAGGTAGAGGGGAAATTATCCACTCTCTCTCTCTCCCCCACATATGGGGCCGATGACATGTTTTCCGAGCTGATGCAGTCATCCCGCACTGATAGGGCACAGCTCAATGCATGGAGGCATTCAGTGGCAGAGGCCAGGAAAGAACTGAGTGAGCACGAAGAGCGGAGGCAGGACGCGATGTTGAGGCTAATGGGGAAGCAAATGGACATGCTGAAGCATCTGTTGGGGGAGCAAACGGACATGATGAAGCGTGTGTTGGAGCTGCAGGAAAGCAACAAGAGCACAGACCCCCACTGCATCCACTGTATAACCGCCTACCCTTCTCCCCATGTTCCATAGCCTCCTCATCCAGACGCCTAAGAACGCGGGGGGGGGGGGAGGGAGAGGGAGGGGAGGCTCCAGGCACCCAGCTGCTCCACTCCAGAGGATGGCCTAAGCAACAGAAGGCTGTCATTCAAGCAGTTTGATTTGTAGTGTGGCTACAATAAACAATGTGGCCTTGTCCTTCCCTCCTCCCCCACCCCACCTGGGCTACCTTGTCCGTTATCTAATTTTTTTTTAAATTATTAAAGAAAGAATGCATGGTTTCAAAACAATAGCTACTTTATTTCAAAGGGGGGAGGGTGGCTGTCTTACAGGGAATTAAAATCAACAAAGGGGACGGGTTTGCATCAAGGAGAAACACACACAACTGTCACACCGAAGCCTGGCCAGTCATGAAACTGGTTTTCAAAGCCTCGCTGATGCGCAGTGCACCTAGCTGTGCTCTTCTAATCGCCCTGGTGTCTGGCTGCTCATAATCGGACGCCAGGCGATTTGCCTCATCCTCCCACCCCGCCAAACGTCTCCCCCTTACTCTCACAGATATTATGGAGCACACAGTAAGCAGCAATAACAATGGGAATGTTGGTTGTGCTGAGGTCTGACCTAGTTAGCAAACAGCGCCAGCGAGCTTTTAAACGTCCAAAGGTACATTCTACCACCATTCTGCACTTGCTCAGCCTATAGTTGAACTGCTCCTTACTACTGTCCAGGCTGCCTGTGTAAGGCTTCATGAGCCATGGGCGCAAGGGGTAGGCTGGGTCCCCAAGGATAACTGTTTGCATTTCAACATCCCCAACAGTAATTTTCTGGTCTGGGAAATAAGTCCCCTCTTGCAGCTGCTCGAACAGCCTGGAGTTCCTAAAGATGCGAGCGTCATGCACCTCTCCCGGCCATCCCACGTTGATGTCGGTGAAACATCCGTTGTGATCCACCAGTGCTTGCAGCACCATTGAGAGGTACCCCTTGCGGTTTATGTACTGGTTGGCAAGGTGGTCTGGTGCCAAGATGGGGATATGCGTTCCATCTATCGCCCCACCACAGTTACGGAACCCCATTGCAGCAAAGCCATCCACTATGACCTGCACATTTCCCAGAGTCACTACCCTTGATAACAGAACATCAACGATTGCATTGGCTACTTGGATCACAGCAGCCCCCACAGTAGACTTGCCCACTCCAAATTGATTCCCTACTGACCGGTAGCAGTCAGGCATTGCAAGCTTCCTCAGGGCTATCGCCACTTGCTTCTCAACTATCAAGGCAGCTCTCATCTTGGTATTTCTGCGCTTCAGGGTGGGGGAAAGCAACTCACAGAGTTCCAGGAAAGTGGCCTTACGCATGCAAAAGTTTCGCAGCCACTGTGAATCATCCCATACCTGCAACACTGTGCAGTCCCACCAGTCTGTGCTTGTTTGCCTGGTCCAGAATCGGCGTTCCACTGTATCAACCAGCCCCAGTGCCGCCATGATATCCCAATTGCCACAGCCCGTGCTTTCAGGAATGTCTGTGTCCATGTCCTCATCAAAATCCTCCTCGTGCTGGCGTCTCTTAGCCCGGTTCTGCATATACTCAAGGATAATGCGCGAGGTGTTTACAATGCTCACAACAGCAGCGGTGATGGTGAGCTGAGCGGGCTCCATGCTTGCCGTGGTATGACGTCTGCAGGAGAGCAGAGTTGCAGTGGAAATGGTGGATGATGACAGTTAGCAATGCGCAGATTTCTGACAAGTTGGAGAAATTTGCTATTGAGACTGAACATATTTACAAGAGCAGGAGAGCAGAGTTGCAGCAGAAGCTGTGAATGACGACGGTTAGCAGTCCTACTGCACCGTCTGCTGACAGGAGCACCCAGGACACAACAGCAGTGGTGACAGTGAGCTGAGCTGAGCGGGCTCCATGCTTGCCATGGTATGGCGTCTGCACGGGAAAAAGGTGCGAAACGATTGTCTGACGTTGCTTTCACGGAGGGAGGGGTGACTGACGACATGTACCCAAAACCACCCGCGACAATGTTTTTGCCCCTTCAGGCATTGGGAGCTTAACCCAGAATTCCAATGGGCGGCGGAGACTGTGGGATAGCTACCCACAGTGCCCCGCTCCGTCAGTCGATGCTAGCCATGGTAGTGAGGACGCACTCTGCCGACTTAATGCGCTTAGTGTGGACATACGCAATCGACTGTATAAAATCGATTTCTAAAAATCGATTTCTATAATATCAACCTAATTTCGTAGTGTAGACATACCCTTAGACACACAGAGAGGTTAAGTCACTGACCAAGTGGAAAATAGAACCTGAGCGTCCTGACTCCATTCCCTTCGTGTAACTCCTAGACCTAGCCCCATCTTTTATGACTCTGCTTTTCTTGGATTGTTTTATTGGGGAGAGGGAGAAGGGCGTTACCTTCATAAACTTGGCTTTTTGGTATATTTAACAGACTATTTTCCTGGCCTGTCAACATGTGCTTGTTGGCAATTTTTGAGAGGAGCTGGTCCCTTGTTAAAGCTTGTTTTGCTTTTTCTGCTTCAGTAAAGGTGACAAGAAGACACAAGCACAGGGCTAGGTAAAGTTTCATCTTTGAAATCTAAAAAGAAAAAATTAGAATAAGGTTATAAGGATTAATATATCCTAACATAGTGAACACAATGCCCCCAGTAACCCCCGGCATCATAAATGTTCATTTTCTGCCATACTCTCTTTTTTGAAATGGTATTTTATTCTAACAAGTACTAGCACAATGGAATGCAGTAATGCCGTCTCCCATTACCCAGCACAATATAGGGTAATTCCACAGGGAGAGATTCATCCCTGTGCAGAGGGCCAGCACCAGCCCTATGCACCACTTAAATCCCATGTTAAACCCTGTTTTGAGAGTCTAAGGGAGATTTAAATAGTGATGGGCTTCTGTGCAGGGGGGAATTTCATCTAAGGTGAGGAACTGGAAGATATTATGTCATCAACTTAATATATATACAGGAATGTTGCAAAGTGATGGGAAATAAAACAAGATCACCACTCAGAAATTCCCTGCATTTTCCAACCAGTGGTAATGCCTTGGGCTCAGACCTTGAACACACATATTTACAAGTCAGTGGAATCACTTGTGTGCTTACAGTTACTCAGGGGTGTTATCCCTTCATGGGATTGGCACCTAATGCCGTCTGAGTTGTTACAAAAAAGTAGAAAGTAGGCAAGAGTTAAACAGGCAAGGACTGAAAATAATTAAAAACTGAATGCTGGAAATGGTAAGAATTAAAAGAAGAAAAAAGATAGTAAGGAAAGATGAGAAAACAAATCACAATGGCAGTGAACAGAACAAAAAAAATATCCCACCAATCTATACAATTCTACTAAGCCAACTCATGGTGTTATATATGTAACCCTTGTTCTCTTTTTCCCTACTTCCTCCCTCTGTTTTGTCTTCCCTCATTTTGTTCTCTGCTTTGGGACCAATCCTGCAAATCTTTCATGTAAGCATAGGGATACACTTGTTTGGAGTGGCTTACAGGGTTGGAGTCTAAGGGTATGTCTACACTACGAAATTAGGTCGATTTTATAGAAGTCGATCTTTTAGAATTCGATTTTGTACAGTCTATTGCGTATGTCCACACTAAGCGCATTAAGTCGGCGGAGTGCATCCTCACTACCGCGGCTAGCATCGACTTACAGAGTGGTGCACTGTGGGTAGCTATTCCACAGTTTCCACAGTTCCCACAGTCTCCGCTGCCCATTGGAATTCTGGGTTAAGCTCCCAATGCCTGATGGGGCAAAAACTTTGTCGCGGGTGGTTTTGGGTACATGTCGTCAGGCCCCCCTCCCTCCCTTCTTCCATGAAAGCAACGGCAGACAATCGTTTCACGCCTTTTTTCCGGGGTCCCGTCCGCCAGACCCACTCAGCCCGCTGCTTCCCTGGATGATCGGAACCCCAGGAAGGCAGTGGGCTGAGCGGGGCCGGCGGACAGAGCCCCAGACTGGCAGCAGGCTGAGCGGGTCAGCCCGCTGCCAGTCTGGGGCTCCGTCCGCTGGCTCCTGCCAGACGGGGTCCCGCTCAGCCCCGCTCAGCTGGCAGACCTCGGTGAGGTCGATCAGGGGTGCCTGGACAGACATGGCTATCCTCCTCTTAGAGCACTGAATGGGAGTGACTCCAGGCCGTTCTCTTCTTTAAGTTTCGTCTCATGGAGATTCAGTCCTGCCTGGAATATCATGCGAGCTGGAGGCTTCTGCCTCAGGCTGTTCGCCCAGCCGGCAGCACCGCGCAGTCGCACCCACCCCAGCCTGCCCCTTGCTCCCATGGCTCATGAAGCCTGGACAGAAGTAAGGAGCAGTTCAACTTGTGGAATGACAAATCCAGAACGAAGGATTGCACTCTGTGGGCCACGTGAAGATTATTTAAGAGTCCTAGATAGCATTTAGTCCCTATAAAAGGCTTCATGAAAATTTTCCCCCGCCCGTAACAAAAATGTTAATTTATCAGAGCAGCTGAAAGGGTAAGGAACCCGGGACTATAACTTAGAGAGAGCTTCCATATTATTTAACTCATAATTGATATAATTCGAAGTAAAATTTCACAGCGCAGTCTGTTCTAAGACTAAAAATGCAGGAGGGGAGTCAGAAAAAGGACCAGTGACCTGTTTCCACCCGGTTGGCGTTTCATGTGTTAGGTGAACATGATCACCACTACACTACGGGGTTTCTCTTTTTTGCCTNGGATGATCGGAACCCCAGGAAGGCAGTGGGCTGAGCGGGGCCGGCGGACAGAGCCCCAGACCAGCAGCGGGCTGAGCGGGTCAGCCCGCTGCCAGTCTGGGGCTCTGTCCGCTGGCTCCTGCCAGCTGGGGTCCCGCTCAGCCCCGCTCAGCTGGCAGACCTCGGTGAGGTCGATCAGGGCTGCCTGGACAGACATGGCTATCCTCATCTTAGAGCTCCGAATGGGAGTGACTCCAGGTCATTCTCTTCTTTAAGTTTCGTCTCATGGAGATTCAGTCCTGCCTGGAATATCATGCGAGCTGGAGGCTTCTGCCTCAGGCTGCTCGCCCAGCCGGCAGCACCGCGCAGTCGCACCCACCCCAGCCTGCCGCTTGCTCCCATGGCTCATGAAGCCTGGACAGAAGTAAGGAGCAGTTCAACTTGTGGAATGACAAATCCAGAATGAAGGATTGCACTCTATGGGCCACGTTAAGATTATTTCAGAGTCCTAGATAGCATTTAGTCCCTATAAAAGGCTTCATGAAAATTTTCCCCTGCCTGTAACAAAAATGTTAATTTATCAGAGCAACTGAAAGGGTAAGGAACCTGGGACTATAACTTAGAGAGAGCTTCCATATTATTTAACTCATAATTGATATAATTCAAAGTAAAATTTCACAGCGCGGTCCGTTCTAAGACTAAAAATGCAGGAGGGGAGTCAGAAAAAGGATCAGTGACCTGTTTCCACCTGGTTTCGAACCGGGGGCGTTTCATGTGTGAGGTGAACATAATCACCACTACACTACGGGGCTTTCGTGTGTTAGGTGAACGTGATCACCACTACACTATGGGGTTTCTCTTTTTTTGCCTNCGCTCATGCCCCCGCCCAAGGCTGACACAGTGCGGAGTGCATGTGACACAGTGACCTGGCTCGGGCAGGATCGCTAGCGAGGCATGATACTTTTGCCATTAAGCAAACACAGCAATTCTTTCCTGGCCTCTGCCACTGAATGCCTCCATGCATGACGCTGTGCCCTATCAGTGCGGGAGGACTGCATGAGCTCAGAAAACATGTCATCGCGAGTGCGTTTTTTTCGCCTTCTAATCTGCGATAACCTCAGGGACAGAGATGATAGGGGGAGTGTAGAAACATTCTGGGGGGACTGCATAGTCACCTGTGCTGCTGAGTGCTGCTGAGTTCGCCACGCTGGCCAAACAGGAAATGAAATTCAAAAGTTCTCGGGGCTTTTCCTGTGTACCTGGCTAGTGCATCTGAGTTCAAAGTGCTGTCCAGAGCAGTCACAATGGACCACTCTGGGATAGCTCCTGGAGGCCAATACCATCGAATTGCGTCACACTACCCCAAATTCGACCCAGCGATGTCGATTTCAGTGCTAATCCCCTCGTCGGGGAGGAGTACAGAAATCGATTTTAAGAGCCCTTTAAGTCAACAAAAATGGCTTCGTCGTGTGGACGGGTGCAGGGTTAAATCGATCTAACACTGCTAAATTCAACCTAAACTCGTAGTGTAGACCAGGGCTAAGATTGTAAGATATCTGGGGCTGGGACTTTTACTATCTATTAGTCAGTATAGCATCTAGGTCAGGGGTCGGCAACCTCTGGCACGCGGCTCGCCAGGGTAAGCACCCTGGCGGGCCGGGCCAGTTTGTTTACCTGCCGCATCCGCAGGTTCGGCCGATCGCGGCTCCCGCTGGCCGCGGTTCGCCGCTCCAGGCCAATGGGGGCGGCGGGAAGCAGCACAGGCCGAGGGATGTGCTGGCCGTGGCTTCCCGCCACCCCCATTGGCCTCAAGCGGCAAACCGCGGCCAGTGGGAACCGCGATCGGCCGAACCTGCGGACACGGCAAGTAAACAAACTGGCCCGGCCTGCCAAGGTGCTTACCCTGGCAAGCCGCGTGCCAGAGGTTGCCGACCCCGATCTAGGTCAATGAATCAGTAATAATGAACAATTAAGAAATTGATTTGGAAATAATTATTCAATGGGGGGAAATGCCAATACTTGCATGAAGTATTAGCTGCATACTATTATTCAACCATCTAAAGAGGCACTGAATAAGGAAAACATTTATTCATAAGAAGTATTTGATTAAAAAATCGCCCAGATTTGCAATGAATTATTTGACCTATTTCAGTAATGTGTGTGCATGACAGTGTAAATTATTCATCTCTTTAAGTTATGGGAGAATGAATTGCTATTAGCTAATCGATATTTCTGTCGTTTGTCATGCAGAATACTATCAAGGCCTTACTTTCAGAAGTGCTGAGCATCCATAAATCCAGATGACGTCAATGAGAGCAGCGGGTACTCAGCACTTCTGTAAATCAGGCCATAGGAGCCGCAGGGAACCTAATTAATAGAATCATAGAAACGTAGGGCTGAAGGAGACTCTGAGAGGCTGTCTAATCCAGCCCCCTGCACTGAGGCAAGACTAAGTATATTGATACCATCCCTGACAGGTGTTTGTCTAACCTGTTCTTACTTAATTCACACTTGCCTAAATATGACAAAGGGTAATATAATAAACTGAACTCTTGGATAATTGAGTTCAGTGGAATTATGCCAAGGATGAATTTTTCCTTAAATCTTTTTTTTCTGCACATTACAAAACTTTTGTTTAGAATTAATATTATTTTGCTATAAAAGCTCATTAGAAGCTGATTTAGTTGGCACCGCAAATGACAAAAAATACAGATTACTGGATCCAGTGATAAAGTATGACAAGAAGATTCAGACATATTTCACAAAACAATCTAGAAACTCCACATCAGCAAAAATATCTCTCCAGTGTCACTACTTCTGCTCAAATGTCATAGATATTTAGGAAGGCAGTGCAAATCAACAAACAGAATAGGAAACGAGAAAAGAGTCTCTCCTTGTATGGTTACTAATTAAGTTGTCCTTGACAGTGGTACAGAAGTTTGGTTATTTGCAAAGCAATAGGAAATGTTGTGCACGTTAATGGATTGATAGGAAACAGTTTGTGACCAGGAGCGCCGCCAGCTTTTTCGCCACCCTAGGCGGCGGAAGATCCCGCCCCCGAAATGCCGCCCCCAACAGAGGCGGCGGAAGATCCCGCCCCCAAAATACCAACGACGACCGGGGCGCCGGCGCCCCCCAAATGTTAGCGCCCTAGGCGACCGCCTAGGTCACCTAATGGGTTGCGCCAGCCCTGTTTGTGACAAGTGTTTTGTACCAGAGATTCAAAATGAAGGTTGTTTAGATAGTTGGGGTTCAGTATTAAACAGCGTTTTGAACTACAGCGATGCATATACCCTTCAAGTAGCAGACATACCTAACCACACAGACTTGTTTTCTTTCATTTGGAATAGAAGTATCAGCAATAGGTCTGATTCTTTTTTTTTAATCATCATCCTTATTTCATTCTGTATAAAGCTATTGGTAACCTTCACCCGTCCCCCCCAATTCCAGCATAATCTATCATGGTAAACCTCCAGAAAAGCATTTAAGAAGCCGATCTATTTAGAAAGAAAATATGGGTTAGAACTTACTTCACTCCTACTGTCGTCTTAGGAACAAGATTATGTGATTTTACGGTGGATGCTGGAGATAAGGCAAATGAGTTTTGTTTAGCTTATCTGCTATTATTTTATACCAGATAGGCTGGCAAAGCAAATAATTAATTATGTTTGCACAAAGCAATCTTGGAAGCATGTAGCTTTTATGATGCAGTCACGTTTGAGCAGCTTGCAGATGAACCACTCCTAGTGCAGGAGATGTAATCTGAAGAAGTTCCTGGTGCACTGGGAGGTGCACCATAGCCCTATATACCATAAATGATGTTGACTGAAACAAATGTGTCTGTAAATGAGTCGTACCATCTTGTCAGTTTTGTAAATTGTAGCCCTTCTTAAATCTGGGCTAAATATGAATGGCCAGTCATGACTGCAGTTCATAAGATTGGACTCTGGGGCCCCAATCTTCTGCTGGGGGTGCACTGCAAATACAAAACAGCTCCAAAACGAGAAATAGTCAACCTTGGGAGGATCATCTGTAATGGAGGCATAGGGGATTTGGCTAAGGAAAGAATGTGTGGGCAGGATTCCCATACACCCAACTTACATAGTCCCCTTAGCAGTATTAACAGCAGCTTTACTTAGGGCAGTCTGGGACCAGACCACCACAGAGTGGGAGAGTACAAAGGCCATTTATGCATTATCCTTCCTGAGCTGTGCTGTGCACTCCTTAGCCATAGCCAAAGGTCTGAGCCTGCAAAAAACAGAACAGGCCCATTCTTAGGCCCATATTCAACCCTCAGTTCTTTACTTTGGCTTAGAGTAAACCTTTTTGTCACTATCCATCTTTGGCCTCCCTTTATTTTTTGAGGGCCCAGAGTATATTTGGTCTTGTACAGTACAATGGGCTTAGTTACACAACTATCTCCCCAAGGCAACCCTCACTCTCCTTGACCTCTACTTTAGTCCAGGCCTCATGCTGGGCCTCTGATACAAGGCTTCATATCTCAGGGTCTCTCTTTCTATTACACCTTGATATTGTCAAAATCAATTTAAAAGCATCCCGTTCAAGCATGGAGGGGCTATAGAGGGCCATGTCCACACACAATAGTTCTGCCTTTTTGATATCCCTCTAGGACTAAAGCATTCTTATTCCAGGCCCTACCTCACTACTCAAACTTTCCTATGGCTTTGCCTCAGAGACACCTTTCTCCGTCCTGTTTACCCTTGCTCCAGGTTGCAACCCTTTGCTGTTGGCCTGTTCCTGCAGAAAATTATTACACTCCCCATGCTGGCACAGCTGCTGTGGGTGGCATGTGGAGGGGTAGAACCAAGTCTCTGTCCGTTCCCCAACACTCCCCTATCATTTGCTGTAGGGAGTAGGGAGAGAGGAGGCGAAAAGTGCACAGTAGCCATCTACTCCTGTGTGCTCAAGGAGTTCCAAGGTCTGGGGTAATCTGCATAGTACTCCGCACAGTGGTATAAAGAGGAAGTGTTAACAGCAAAGTTGCACATTGAACTTCAATATGAGATGGTTTGAACATGTGAATTTAAATCTGATACCATGTTTTTGATTAAATGCATTTACTTCAATGCATGACTGAGCTGTTATTCAACTAAAGGCCCCTGGACATTGGGACTCTTTCATTTTTACCTTTCTCTGCCCTTTGAGCATTTTCTCCTAAGAAGGGAGTGGTGAGAAATACTCAGTTTACATGGGCAAGATGAGATTGTTGAATCATGAGAATTTATTCTTGACCTGGGAAAGGCCATTCTTTCTTGTGTATTAAGAGAAAAGCACTTTGTGGCAGAATTACTCACATCACTTTCTACAGACAGGGCCTAATTTCATTATTAAAGCTATTTTTTAATCTGTAATCATNTTTGGAATAGAAGTATCAGCAATAGGTCTGATTCTTTTTTTTTAATCATCATCCTTATTTCATTCTGTATAAAGCTATTGGTAACCTTCACCCGTCCCCCCCAATTCCAGCATAATCTATCATGGTAAACCTCCAGAAAAGCATTTAAGAAGCCGATCTATTTAGAAAGAAAATATGGGTTAGAACTTACTTCACTCCTACTGTCGTCTTAGGAACAAGATTATGTGATTTTACGGTGGATGCTGGAGATAAGGCAAATGAGTTTTGTTTAGCTTATCTGCTATTATTTTATACCAGATAGGCTGGCAAAGCAAATAATTAATTATGTTTGCACAAAGCAATCTTGGAAGCATGTAGCTTTTATGATGCAGTCACGTTTGAGCAGCTTGCAGATGAACCACTCCTAGTGCAGGAGATGTAATCTGAAGAAGTTCCTGGTGCACTGGGAGGTGCACCATAGCCCTATATACCATAAATGATGTTGACTGAAACAAATGTGTCTGTAAATGAGTCGTACCATCTTGTCAGTTTTGTAAATTGTAGCCCTTCTTAAATCTGGGCTAAATATGAATGGCCAGTCATGACTGCAGTTCATAAGATTGGACTCTGGGGCCCCAATCTTCTGCTGGGGGTGCACTGCAAATACAAAACAGCTCCAAAACGAGAAATAGTCAACCTTGGGAGGATCATCTGTGATGGAGGCATAGGGGATTTGGCTAAGGAAAGAATGTGTGGGCAGGATTCCCATACACCCAACTTACATAGTCCCCTTAGCAGTATTAACAGCAGCTTTACTTAGGGCAGTCTGGGACCAGACCACCACAGAGTGGGAGAGTACAAAGGCCATTTATGCATTATCCTTCCTGAGCTGTGCTGTGCACTCCTTAGCCATAGCCAAAGGTCTGAGCCTGCAAAAAACAGAACAGGCCCATTCTTAGGCCCATATTCAACCCTCAGTTCTTTACTTTGGCTTAGAGTAAACCTTTTTGTCACTATCCATCTTTGGCCTCCCTTTATTTTTTGAGGGCCCAGAGTATATTTGGTCTTGTACAGTACAATGGGCTTAGTTACACAACTATCTCCCCAAGGCAACCCTCACTCTCCTTGACCTCTACTTTAGTCCAGGCCTCATGCTGGGCCTCTGATACAAGGCTTCATATCTCAGGGTCTCTCTTTCTATTACACCTTGATATTGTCAAAATCAATTTAAAAGCATCCCGTTCAAGCATGGAGGGGCTATAGAGGGCCATGTCCACACACAATAGTTCTGCCTTTTTGATATCCCTCTAGGACTAAAGCATTCTTATTCCAGGCCCTACCTCACTACTCAAACTTTCCTATGGCTTTGCCTCAGAGACACCTTTCTCCGTCCTGTTTACCCTTGCTCCAGGTTGCAACCCTTTGCTGTTGGCCTGTTCCTGCAGAAAATTATTACACTCCCCATGCTGGCACAGCTGCTGTGGGTGGCATGTGGAGGGGTAGAACCAAGTCTCTGTCCGTTCCCCAACACTCCCCTATCATTTGCTGTAGGGAGTAGGGAGAGAGGAGGCGAAAAGTGCACAGTAGCCATCTACTCCTGTGTGCTCAAGGAGTTCCAAGGTCTGGGGTAATCTGCATAGTACTCCGCACAGTGGTATAAAGAGGAAGTGTTAACAGCAAAGTTGCACATTGAACTTCAATATGAGATGGTTTGAACATGTGAATTTAAATCTGATACCATGTTTTTGATTAAATGCATTTACTTCAATGCATGACTGAGCTGTTATTCAACTAAAGGCCCCTGGACATTGGGACTCTTTCATTTTTACCTTTCTCTGCCCTTTGAGCATTTTCTCCTAAGAAGGGAGTGGTGAGAAATACTCAGTTTACATGGGCAAGATGAGATTGTTGAATCATGAGAATTTATTCTTGACCTGGGAAAGGCCATTCTTTCTTGTGTATTAAGAGAAAAGCACTTTGTGGCAGAATTACTCACATCACTTTCTACAGACAGGGCCTAATTTCATTATTAAAGCTATTTTTTAATCTGTAATCATGTTTAGACTACTCTAGAGCCTATTAACTCTTTACTTGACTAATCCAAAAACCTGATAGTGACAATAGTTCTCACTGTAAAAAAAGGTACCTAAAGGTACCATGAAATGGCTATTATATTTCTCAGTCAAGGCTTGATTCTTCTATTGATTTTTCTATTACTTTTATTAGACCACATGTATGAATTATTAATGATCATGCACTAGATGAATCTGAAAATCTATAATGCTCTTTATTACAAGGCTGACTGCTCTTTCTCAGTGTCCTCCTGCCTGAGACACTAAAACTGGGGAAACCATTTTAGTTCTGAGATAATAGCATAGATCTTCGTAGGACTTTCTTTTTAAATCTCAACACTTATTCTCCTCCCTGACCACAACCAGTGTGGCAAACCCAGGACAAACAGCTACAAAGGGGGGGTAGTAAGTAGTCCCAGGGGGNGCCAATTTAATACTTCTGCATAATCGTAAAGTTACTGGGACATCTACAGTGTCAGAGCAATGCACCGCTACCAGCTATGTTTTGTACAGAATTCCAAGACCTTTCCTGTTGCTCTGGTTCATGTACGTATCCCAAGCCATAATCAACTTCTGGTTCATGTTACTGTAGATGCAAAATCCCATATTCATGGTGCACATTCAGAACCACTGATCTGTGGCAATCATGTAAGGGACTGATATCCCTCCCCATGCTATTACTGCCAATTGGCATTATCAACAATGACTGGATGGCAGAGAGAAAACAAAGGAACAGCTGCAGTATTAGCAGCAGCAGTTCAGTCATGCTGCTACAGCTACCGCTCTGCTTTCTGAGTAATAGAAGATTTGCCTGGCCACAAGACACCGGGAGAAGCTAGGTTCCCCTCCACCTATAGACCATGCAGTATGTGATGGGGGAAATTGACATCTACTACTTCCCAACATTTTGCTACCCAAGGTCCTGATTTATACTGCAAATACATGCTGTGCATGTGTCATAAATGGCATGGGTCTGGGTCTACACTACCACTTCTGTCAGTATAACTTATGTCACTCAGGGGTGCAAATAAGGCACCCTCCTGAACGACATAAGTTGCACCGACCTAAGCACCGGTGTGGACAGCGATAGCTACTTCTGCTCACTGGGGTGGATTAATTAAGCTGATGGGAGAGCTCTCTCCCGTTGGCTTAGAGCGGCTACACTAGAGAGTTTAGGCACAGCTGCACTGGTAAGCTCTCTAATGTAGCCATAGCCTAAGAGAAACATATATACACTACGTGCTTTTCATATTGACCTAATGATCAGCTTACTGCGGGGATGAGGGAGAGATTTGTTTGTGTTGTGCCCAGGGGCGGCTCCAGGCACCAGCGCACCAAGCGCATGCCTGAGGCAGCAAGCCGCGGGGGGTGGCCTGCCGGTCGCTGTGAGGGCGGCAGTCAGGCAGCCTTTGGTGTTAATTCGGCGGCGGCTACGCCGAAGCCGCGAGACCGGCGGACCTCCCGCAGGCATGCCAACAAAAGCCGCCTGACTGCCGTGCTTGAGGCGGCAAAATACATAGCGCCACCCCTGGTTGTGCCTACCACTGCAGCAGGAGACACTGATGATAATAGTTGCCTCGGACCAGGCTCCATTTTTCTACGGCTCATATTCAGAATATATGTTTTTCACTGATTCCAGCAGAGGGCGTGTGTGCGCTTGGGAAAAAAAAAAAAAAGATTCTCAAAAAGAAATACTGAATTTGCCAGCAAAGCTTTTACAAGCTAGCAGAGTTTTTCAGCGGTGTAGAAAGTAATCATTCTTGACACCCAAGAATTAGATTTGAAATAGGGAAATGGGCAATAGTCGTTGTCAAGCCTTGAAGCAGATTCCACCTGCCACAGCTCCCTGAACATGGGAAATATGCAGGGAAAGGAGGTTAACTGTTGTACAGGGGATGGAAATGAAATAAGTGTAACTTTATCCATTGAGAGCATAGCCTGATATACTGCTCTGGTAAGAGCCAGAGCTAGGAAATTAAACTTTCTTTGTTCCTTCTGGTTTTCTTTGGATCATTTTGTCCAGTCCTGCTACTGATTTACTGAGATTCTGTTGGAGAGTGTTAAGGATGAAACTTTCTTTATGTTCCCACCTTAAAAAACAAAAATAATGCAGTTCACAAGAAAGCTGGTATCTGGGTATGTCAAATCTGTGAATGTGCTCCCAGAACTCGTAACTGCCAGTATCTGGAAGCCTGCTCTTGTTATGCGTATCCAGAATCCATCCAAACTTCCGGAGTCTGCAGCATTTAGCTGAAAGTCTTGAGAATGAGCGCTCTGGTGTGAGACCTACCATAATTCCTGCTTCTAATTAAGTATATATGACAGATTCCCAACCATGATCGATTTATACACAAAGCTGCTCATATTGCTGGATTCATCTTCATACAAATAAGATTTCAAAATGCAAACTGGGTCCAGATATTTAGTAAAATGGCTGCTGCTATGTGGTGATAACCTTTTACATATGGAGGGATGTCACTCGTCCAGATTTTTCTGGGATTATCCTTACTTTGAATGGGCAACTAGGCATCCTGAAATCATGATCTGACGGTTGCTAAAGAGGCTTGAAATATCTTTAGGTGCCAACAAAAAAGTCATCACAGAGCAATGCTACACTCCGCTGCTCCACTGCAACATGATGATATGTAGTTATGATATCATGTGATTATCACATGCAAGTTTGTCCTACAAGAAAATTAGCTAATGCTAAAAACCTCATGACATTCTAGAAAGAGCTAAAGAAATCACACTGAAAAAGGACCACTTCTTTCTTTCAGTAACCCATATGAAGTTGGTCACATGGATATTCTTTTCAAGTCCAGGAAGCCACTTTTCTAATGTTTACAACTGGCGATGCTTTCTTTTTTTGTTGTTGTCGATTTGGAGGAGGAGGAGGCTGTGAATTTATTGCTTTTGGAACCTTTCTGCCATGGAGCTAATGGCAGCAAAATATCTAGGGTCCCTCTTAACAAATAACTAAAATGGCTTGAGCCCCCACCCAGAAACCTGGGAAAATTAATTAGGCCCTCTATGAGTGCCCTTTATGGCAGAATTTCCCTACTTGCAGGCACTCTGAGGCTGTGTATAAACAAGAAAATCTATTAGGGAAAAGGGAACACAGTCAAACTTCAGAAAAGACAGCAACAGAATAAATATGCCAATATAGATATGCTCCTTTCCCATAACTTTGGTAGTAGTCCATCTAACTTCCTTTTCATCCATCAGTGAGAAGGTCTCTTGGCCACACCACCTCACCCATCCACCAAACCCCACTCAGAGTTTGGATTAATAAGTAGCAGTCTTATTACCGGAGCTGCCAATGTCCCTTTTCAACCGGGTGTTCCGGTCAAAAACCAGACTCCTGGCAACCTTATGCTGAGACTGCCAAAAAAGGTGCCAATTAGTGCCAGTTTTGATGGTGTTTTTATGTGAAGTGGAGACCTGTCCACTGGGAACAAGACTAAATCCCCAAACTCATTCACATAGGCCACTGAACAGCTATCAGACCATAACATCTTTCAGTCAGTATTGACCTGGGATGAAGTTGAGCAAGTCAGCTAGAGATTAAGGGCTCTGTATGCCATTTACCATTCCCCTGAGGCATCTCGTCCCCTACAAAGAGCAGTTTCCCGATTTTCAAGGACCATAATGAAGGAAATTCCATTTGAAACATTCCTTTTTGTTAGGCTGCACAGAGAATTATGACACACTTGAATTCACTGTTTTTTCTTGGTTTTGCATGTAAAGAGGTTACTGACCAAAATAAATACATTGGAGAATGGATTATTTTTTAAAACTATCTTTTGAATGTGTAATCAACCATAAAATATTTAGCTGAACTTTCTTTTTAAATTAAGCTTCTAGTAGTTCTGAGCCTGCTGCTTTTTCTACTGACCTTGCAAAACTCTCCTGTGCCGGCTGCCCGTGGCTTTCTGCCAAAATGAACACTCTGTCCTGAAACACTGTGTTGAGAAAGGCCATGGCTCAGGGCAATGCAGTAGCTCATCACTGGCTAAGCTGGCTGAACTTTAGCACAGCTACTAGGCGGAAAGAAAGGATTTTTCCCCCAGTACTCCGACCCAAGTTTTTGCCAAGCTAACGTGAGGATGGACATTAGTGAGACTGGTCAGTAGGAAGTCAGGGCCCATGACAATTTATTAACATCTTGGGCCAGATCCACAGCCAGTGTAAGTCATAGTTCCACAGAAATCAACAAAGCTGGGCCAATTTACACCAGCTGAGGATGAGGACCCTAATCAGTAAACTGATGAATTTTCACTCATCTAATGCTCCATTTAACTTTAACAGAACATTGTTTTCTATTCAAGCTTGTGTCCTAAATTGTGTCCACATGGGCAGAAGAGGAGGCACATCAAGGATATTATACTTTAACCAAGATACATTTAAATTTCACCAAATTATATTTGTTGTTGTTTCTTAAGACATTAAAAATATGCCATAATATACTGTATGTGGACTACACTTCCATGTAGCATTACAAATGACAGATTGTGCATAAGAAACAGGGGACCTCTATGAATGTGGCGTAAGAAAGGACCCTGAAGACTTTACTTGGGCAAAATCACCACTGGATTTTGGTTTGTTTTGCCTCAGTAAGGACCCCAAGACAGGCCTAATTTATTTATCATATAAGCTTGTCATACAAGCAAGCATGTGCAGAAATGTTTGGTCTACCCTGCATTAGCTGAGAAGTAATATGATCCTATTCTGTTTTGCTATAGTGTATTGCACAATGCAAAATATTTACAAGCTAAAAAGCTCTAGCAGATGCCCTGTGGGCTGTGCTGTATAGCACTTCCCAAACTGAGAGTGTCAAAGGCTTGCACAACATCAGAGAAAATAATGTTGGACTATAATATTATTTTAATGGTAGCCATGCATTGTAAGCTTCATGGAATTTATCATTTAATGTACAGCTTCTCCAGTTAGTCATGCATGATTTGCTTCCTAAGATGAAATGTACAGGAAAAATTAATGAGTAGCCCATTCTACTGAGAAATATTCTGTTCTGTAAGTTTCAGATAGTGCAAAAATGTTCTCAATAAACTATTTCATATGTTTGGGTGATAATAAAATATGACTCCACCTGAGCAATATCAATAGTATGAAATCTAAGGGCCTGTTTTTTCTCTCATTCACACTGCTGTAAATCAGAGGTAACTGATGAAGACAGTGGAGTTACATCAGTGTGAGAGATATCAAGATCAGATCCTCACTATACAGTGATATAAAGAAGCCAAGTTTATAGTCACTATTCATTTTAAACACTTTATTTTGCTATAACTTTTCAAACATGTTATTTGGCTCAATAAATGTTTGATGGTCTCAGTGTAGCATCTAGTGGAGAGAGGGTAAATCACAAAACCAAACCACTATGAGCACAAATAGCACATAGATGGGTGCCTTTATTATTACATATTATAGGGATGAGAACATGAAATGCGACAGTGTGCAGAATATTCACTTCACTAAATCTTTCAGCAAAAACTCAGAGGGTTACTCCGTAGTGGCTGCAGTTAGCTATGTACAATGAGGTGCTTGTAATCCTGGAAGAGTAGGATGATAAATCTGGCCAAGATCCAGCTCAAATGTGGCTCCATGTCTGATGCACACAAATACGCTGGAGGCAAATTGTCCCTTGAAAAGTCCCTTCCCCCTCGTTTTAATTCTGATCTCTGTCCCGCAGCTTTCACGAGTGTTTCCATCTTGGCTTAAAGTCAGCTTTGCTTGCCATCCCTTTTCTGCTGAATTCTGTTTTCATTCTATCTGCAGAACCAGGGCTGCTGACCTGCAAAGGGACAAATTCTGCCTGACTTCTACCCTGTACAAACCCTTTAATATCAGTGTTAATGCAGTGATGGGTGCATTGGAAACAGGATTTGGCTCAGTATGTGTTTGGCTAAGGACTAATCTTGACTTCCTTGCCCATCTAAACCTCCCACAGGAGTTAATGGAAGCTTTGGGTGTGCAATAAATGCATGAGTGGGCTTTTACTGCACACCTTGTGGCTTTAATCCAGAATTAAAATACTTACTTTTGAGTCCTATCAAGTCCCAGCAGGTCCTAAAAAAATGTAGTAATCAATGCAGTTACTTTAAAGCTACAAATTGTCCATAAAGCCAGGGACAAATTTCAAAGTCCAAATTTAAAGTCATATTTTATAACATCCCTCTTCTTTTTTTCTGGACATAAATTAAAGGATAAAGTCTGTAGCAAAAATGCAAGAGGAACTCGATTCATTTTTAATAATTAAGAAACTAATGTAGTTTAAAGTATACAAAGATTTTTTTGCAAAAATTATTTTCTTTAACCTTGATTGGGTGGTTTTTAATACATAATATCCCTGCCGTTTTTCAGTGTCTGAACTGGAAAAGCACAATCCCCGAATCTCATCATGTCCATAAGACTAGAATGTACCTTTAGGTATCATGCTCAGCAAGGATCATGCATACGATGCATCATTCCAGGAGTAGCACTGGAAAGTGCTGTGACTCAGTGATGGTCCTCTGAGGCACAATTCCCTCCCTTCTTCTCCCTTGTTCAAGGGGGATTTGTGTTTTGCAAATTACAGCGCTGCCCAGATTGACTAACTGAATTGTCTGACTCACTGGTGGGGGCACAGCCAAGAGGCTATTCATTCCTTATTCCTCCCTACTCACTTTGTGCCCACCTGCCCTAAGCAGTACAGCACATACTTACTTCTGTGCCCCGAGACCCAACATCCAAGTAACCAGGAGTGTAATGCAGGAGTGTAAGGGCAGGGATTCTTACTTCCCTGAGTGGATACATAGTTCATCACAATCTAGCCCATTGTAATTTACTTGTTTAAATGGTTTTCCTAACTAGTTGTCAGCTAGCAACTATCTGTGGGCTCCGGTTAATGATTCTGCAATATAAGCCGGCAGGAATAATGATAACCTTCTCTATATTTTAAGTACTTAGGAAATGGCAGCAAACATCACCACGTAACTACACTACATCAGTGTGATGAAAGAACAGTGGTGATACATGTACTTCACCTTTTCATTTTGCAAAACACAAGTGACTACAGTAGCAAAGTTCTAGTTGTTTGCCTGCTTATCTAGAGGGGAATTTGTTTATGCATGTTCTTAATTAGCCCAAAGATAGTTTAGTGGTCTCATTATTGTCAATGCCAAGAATTAAAAAAACCAGGAGCCTAAAGATCATGAGATTGGTTTAAAGACTATGAGATTTAAAATAAATAAATGAATTGCATTTTTATTTCCCCTCTGGTTTTTGACCGTTTAGAGATCACATTTTCAAGCTTTTCTCTGGAGCCATGAGGATTAGAAAATAACTTTTTTAAGAAAATGAAAGCTAAGATTGTCATATAATAAAATAATTCGAGATTAGAAACTGGGTCTTTAAAAATGATGAAATATCATGAGACTTGTAATAAAAAAATGGGAACTGAAAACACTGCACTCTGGTTATAAGATGATATGTGTCCACATCAGAAAAATACTCCACTAGAATTGGCACTAATGGGCATTCTTGTTGCTGGCATCACAAGAGAGGTGAAGAATTGAATGACCTTGGAGAGTGAACTACCATTTGACCCTGGAAAGAGAACTTCCCTCTGACCCTGATGGGTGGTCCCTCCATGGTCATGCTGAAATACCAGTTGGCAGGGCAATGTGAGGGAACTCCTCTTGTATCTATTCTGTGGAGAAAGAATGGACTCCAGTCTCCAGGGCTATCTGTCACCTTTCATTGGCTTCTGTGTTTGGTGACTCCTTCCCATCTAAGGGAGAGGCCGTTGTTGTTCCTGTGGTGGAGTCTCCTTTTAGGGTTTGACCCATAGCACAGAGGTCAAATAGACTGACACTTTTATTGGTTTCTGTGTCTCTCTGGTTCCTCTGCCTCTTGTGAGATAGTGGCCATTGCTTTTTCTGTACCGAGGCCTCAGCCCTTCCACAAAAGTTGCCTGGTACTTTTCACTAGTACTAAATTTTTAGAATATATATTTGTAAACTAAAAACAAACAATTCTTTTTGCAGCCTGTCATTGTTAACATCATTTTCACTCAGCAATAAAATGCAGAGGACCAAATATGCTGTAAATCCTGACACCTTAATTTCTTCTGAGCTGGTCCATTTATTTACAATATGGCTGTTCTAGGAAATTTTACTGGATGTAAAGTAAAAACCCTAAAAATTAAATAAGTCATTCTATGAATTGAAAATTTAGAACAATTTGTACTGTTCCTGGAAGAACTTAACTGGTCAAAATACATCTTGCTGATTTTAATTACCTTGTGGTGAAACCCAAATGTAGGCAGTTCAGGAAATAGTTTGCAAACATGTTTTGTTTAGCTAAGTTGCTGCTGTGCACGTTTTTGTCTTTTTCTCCGTAAAGGTCAGTTTTGGCTGGATTTGGTACTATACATGCAAGATAATTTAATACACAGTAAAACCAAGCTACCAGTCACTAAACTAACAGGTTTTTTTCCTCCCTATAGTTATTGTCTTACAAAAGTCAGTTTATTTCTGGGAGATACATAAAAATGCAACAGAGAAAAAAATCCTATGAGCGGAGTTACATTTCTGAGAATGTTTTGCTGGGGGGGGGGGGGGGGGGGAG